>CM072937.1:27380800-27570800 GCA_036971965.1 Nyctalus aviator | reverse complement strand
GGAGGGTTGGAGGAAGGCCTGTCAGGGACGTGAGAGGAGCCTGGGCTGCGGTGTGTGGGCCTGGGCCCCTGTGAGTAGGGAAACGGGCCAACGGTCAGGTCAGAGGGCGCCCTCCGGGCGAGCACCCCTGCCTCTCCGGGGCCCCTCCCGTTCGGAATAAAGGGTGGGCGTGAGGACCACACCCTTCCGCCCCGGTGAGAATGACGGGGTCTGACGCGCGGGGAACTCTTCCCGGATTTCCCAGTTTAAGCCCGTATCTTGTAGTGAGGGTCCTGCTGCCCACCTTTCACCGCTTCTCTCTGTGCGCTGGGGACAGGGGCGGCCCCAGCGTGATGACCTGGTCAGGGGACGTGGAGGGGCCGGCGTGGAGCACAGCACGGAGGCCGGGGGAGAGGAGGAGAGGAGGCGACCGCACAGGGCGCTCAGCGCAGGGGCAGCGGGCCGGGCCCTGCCGGTGCGAGCGATCGGTAAACATTTACCAGAGGCGCCGGCGCCCCTGCCCTTGGAGCTGGAGGAGAAGGCGGGCCGAGGAGGGGAGAGGAGGCTGCCCAAGGTCACAGGCTCCCCCCCTTCCTGGCGAGGACGTCTGACCCCCGCGGGAAAGAACACAGAGCAGGACCTTCTCCTCAGCGGCAGGAGCTGGGGGCTGGGAGCCGCGAGGACCCTCCGACCCGGCCTTTCCTGCCTGTGAGAGCAGCTGGCACAGGCACCGGGACACCGGGCCGACCGAGACACAAACAGCAACACCAGCAGTGCCGCCCACCACCCCCGGGAACAGCTGCTCCGCTCCACGCCCGCCATCGTGGCGTCTGCTCCTGGGGAGTGTTCGCTGTTGAGTCCTGGAAGGAGCACGGGCTGTGGGCGGGGCCAGTGGATGTGGGCGGGGGCCAGTGGCTGTGGGCGGGGCCAGTGGCTGTGGGCGGGGCCAGTGGCTGTGGGCGGGGCCAGTGGCTGTGGGTGGGGGCCAGTGGCTGTGGGCGGGGCCAGTGGCTCTGGGCGGGGCCAGTGGCTGTGGGCAGGGGCCAGTGGCTGTGGGCGGGGCCAGTGGCTGTGGGTGGGGGCCAGTGGCTGTGGGCGGGGCCAGTGGCTGTGGGCGGGGCCAGTGGCTGTGGGCGGGGCCAGTGGCTGTGGGCGGGGCCAGTGGCTGTGGGCAGGGGCCAGTGGCTGTGGGCTTGGCCCAGCTCAGCCAGGTGGGTCCCCAAGGGCAGCGGTGAGAGGAGCAGAAGGACCCCACCCACAGCTCAGCACTGGATCTCTGAGGGTGGGAACCGGGTTTTCCTGAGATGCCCACTCCGCTGTGGAGGACGTCAGGGGCGCCCGCGGCCTGCCTGCCTGCCGCAGCCACAGACAGGAGCTCCCGAGAGAGGACAGTGACCGTTCTCTGTAAGGCCCCGCAGGACGAGAGTCCAGGACCTAAGGGACTGGCTGAGGAGCTTGGGAGAGTGTTTGCCTGAGCGTAGGGATGTCTAAAAGATGAGAGAATTAATTCACGGCGCGATGCCTGGCATGGTTGTGGCCCGGTCCTGCGGCACCTTGCGAGGGGAGGGGGTTATAAGCCCCACAGGAGGTGTCCCCGCAGGAGGTGTCCCGGCAGGGAGCTGCCCGGCCCTCAGCCGGGAAAAGCAGGCGCCCGAGGCCCAGGGCAGGAGCTAGTCCGGAAGGGGGATAGGGGTCTACACAGCCTGTGTGCATCTGGTCAACCCCGCAAAGCTAGCTAGCATTTGTTGAGAGCTCAATTCCTACATACAGCCTGGAAGTGTTATTAGCACGTGCACACGCGCGTACACACACACACACACACACACACAAGCTTTTAGCTTATCTTTGGCAGAACACAGGCAATCAACAGATATTTGTTAACCAGCTTACTGAAACCTCGACCACTTAAAAAGCTGCGTCTGATGTTCAGAACGTGCCTTTGCTGTTCAGGAGGGGACAACTCACGCCCCCTCCGCAAGTCAAAGGCGTTCCTGACAAAACGTGGGAAGGGCTTCCGCTAAGGAGGCCCTCACACCCGCCTTTTCTGCTGAGGAATGAATGCGCACCGAGGGAAACTCAGAGGGGAGAGGAGAACGGACTCGAGTCCTGGTTTCCCAACGGTAGACAGTGATTCGTCCACGTGTTGTGAAAACAAGTTAGCTGTTTGTGACATTTCCATAAAAAGAAAAGAGAAAATAGAAAGTCCTAGAATGCATTGCTTAGCATATCATATTGTCTTGTGCAAGTTTTCTATATGTACTCCTGACAGCAGGTCGGAGGCAAAGACTGAGCCGGCAGTGTGATCCCCACGAGGAACTGCTCTGGGTGGAAGAGAGTGTGTTCAAGAGGCGGCAGACCGAGAAGACGAGAGTGAGCAGGGCTCCCGGACTGCAGGAAGCCACAGCCACGGGGAAGAGATGGTCCCCCTGGACCGTGAGAACTGACGGAGTGAGCTCCTCAGTCACAGCAGCAGAAGGAGGCGGCCTGTCGCACAGATGCGCCAGGAGCGCCTGAGACAGCGGGCCAGGCCCCGCGGATGGGGCCGGGCTTGTGCTGCTGGACGTCAGAGAAAGCGGAAGGCAAAGGCCGGGTGTAACCAAATAGCGATGGGAAGAGTTCATGTCTAAAGAGAAAATGTACTTTATGTGTGTATCCAGGTGTTCATTAAATTCTGGGGGATATTTGGTTATATCTTTACCTCGACACAAAACAATTGGAAAAAGTCAATGTTTTGCTTATTTAAAAAATCCTACTTTCCTGCAAAAGGCAATTTTGAAAGGAATGTCTGCTAAGCAGGAATTAGCCAAGCTATTCCGAGGGGGGTGAGCGGGAGGGGAGGGGGCTGTGGGAGCCGGCATTCCGGGCCCGGGGAGAGGCGTGTGCAGGGGCCAGGCAGGCGGGGGGCACGTGTGCCCGGAGAGCCCCGGGAGTCGGCTTGGCCGCAGAGGGCAGTGGCTGGTGGCGAAGGCTGTGGGCACTGTGCGGCCGATGCGCCCGGGAGGACAGGCGGGGGGAGGGCAGTTCCAGCTGTGGATGCAGAGATGTCAATGGGTGACCCTCTGGATGGTCCTGGAGACCAGGAGAGAGCCAACGGGGAGCTGACTGGGAAGTGGTCAGTTTACAGACGGCATTAGGGGCCTCAGGAGCAGTGGAGACGCCCTGTACCGACCGAGGGACAAGAAAGGGGCCGAGAGGGGGCCCCGAGAAACACACAGAGGCCGACAGACGAGGAAAACCCAGGCAGTAGCAGTCCGAGGCAGAAAGCGAGCCGGGAGAGCGTGGGAAAGCAAGATCAAGGTCACGGGGTGCGTGCACAGGGCCAGGGCCGGGGCGCAGCGGCTTGACTGTGCTGAGGTCAACTAGGGGCAATCTGGGGCCAGAAACAGGAGGAGGGAGGAACGTTGTTGCAGGGACCTCTAGGGTCTGAGGGCGGGAACTCAGGGGGTTTCCTCAATGACGCCCACCACTGAGCCATTGTCTGAGCGGGAGGGACACGACGGCAGGGACGAGATTTGAGGGAGGAAAGTTCGAAACAGTGTCCACGAAGGGGGAAAGAGACTGATGTCAAGGTGCTGGACGGCGAGTACGTACTCCCCTAAATAAGCGGCAAGTTAAGTCCTGCTAAATAACTAGCAAGTCTATTACAAAAAAAAAAGTTAAACGTAATACACAAGCTCTTGGAGGACCAGAGACCTGGGGGGTCTCAAAGGATGAAAACAGACGAGGTTGCGCCTGCAGCAAAGCGGGCTTGGTGCCAGGACGCTGGCGGCCAGGCTGGATGGAGAATTCCCTCCGTCGTCGGCAGGGACTGCGGACCCCCGCGGGGCCGGGCACGGCTCCGGGCACCGTGTCGGCTGCAGAAGATGAGTGCCGCCTGAGACGCGGAGAGGGGGTGGCAGGGACACACAGGGCGGCCAGGCTCACCGGAGAGGGGAGACCACCCAGGGGCAGGGGCACCCATCCGACCGGTTTGTGATTCTCCTTCAGCAGCCCCAGGGAGAGCAGAGTCCGACTGACCTCCATTTGGAAAATTCTGCTGAATGGGGACGAGGGGGTGGGGAGGAAGGAGGGTAATGATATTAGCGAGAAAGCAGCCCGGCCGGTTACTGTGGAGCCGGATGGGCGAGCCGCACACGTGACCCGATCAGACTCCCTGGTCGGCAGCGGCCGCGGAGGCCAGAGCCAACGCCTGCCTCAGAGGCTGGCGGGTTTTGACGCAGGCTCTCCCGTGACCCGGTGGGGCTCGGTGGGGCCTGGGATTCCGCATTCCTAATCAGCAGCCGGGTGCCACTAATTCCTAATCGGGTTCGTGGGCCCCTCTGAGCAGCCAGGTTTGGAAGGGCTGTGCTGTTCGGGGTGGGGGTGGGGTGGGGAGGGAGAGCGGAGCTGCCCTATGGGACAGCTCACCGGAGGCCGGGTGCTGGGGTAACTAATAAGCCAATCAGCTGATGTCACCTTCTCGGGAATTCTGCTAGCCCCGTGGTCGGCAAACCGCGGCTCTCGAGCCACACGCGGCTCTCTGGCCCCTTGAGTGTGGCTCTTCCACAAAATACCTGGTCTAGTCTATTTCGAAGACGTGGCCTTCGAAGAAGTTTAAGTTTAAAAAAACTTGGCTCTCAAAGGAAATGTCAACCGTTGTCCTGTTGGTAGTTGGCTCTGTGGACTAGCAGAGTTTGCCGACCACGGGGCTAGACGACGGACATGCTGGCAGCTTGAAACCGGCCATGATGAGTTTTTACGCGACGGCAGCCCCCAAATGTGACCAATTGGGGCTTTTCCCGCTTCCCTGCAGAGAGCCGGGCGTTAAACATCTACCAGCCAGGAGCTAGCTGACCCTGTCGGAGCGTGGGGCATGCTGGGTGCTGGGCTGCAGGGTCAGGGGTCAGGAGAGCATGCTGCATGCAACCTCGGTAAGAGGCTGCCCCCAGACCGCCAGCGCCTCCCGGAAGGCTGCAGGGACCGGCCGTCTCTGGTCCCTGACAGGCACACACCGGCTGTCACCCTAGCCCAGTGGTCGGCAAACCGCGGCTCGCGAGCCACATGCGGCTCCTTGGCCCCTTGAGTGTGGCTCTTCCACAAAATACCACGGCCTGGGCGAGTCTGTTTTGAAGAAGTGGCGTTAGACAGAAGTGTAAGTTTTAAAAATGGTGGCTCTCGAAAGAAATTTCAATGGTTGTGCTACTGATAATTTGGCTCTGTGGACTAATGACTTTGCCGACCACTGGGCTATCCTATGCACCACCCACAGAAGCAGGGTTGGGGTGGGGGGAGAGACACAGAGAGGCTGCTATGGCCAAGGGTCACTTGCCAGACACTCTCATCCCCCGTGGCCCTGCCCGTCCCCGGCTCTCTCTGGGCAGCAGGGGACGGGCAGGGGGTGCTCGCTGCCCTGTCGGGGCGGACGGCAGTTCTAGGCCGTGAGAGGCGGAGAGGGGAGCGGGCGAGCTCCCGCCATCTCTGTGTCACTCGCTGGCCTTGCTCACCTGCACACGGTCCACGGAGACCTGGAGACTCCCCTCGGGGACAGCTGGGGGGGGGGGGGGAAACAAGCGGTCCCTCTGCCCCAAAAGGGCGCCTCCTATTGTTCTGACCCCTGGGCCTTTCAGTTTAAATTTCCTCTCTCATTTCTTCTTCTTCTTCTTTTTTTTTAATTTCATGAGCCTGCTTAAGGCCACACAGTCTTCCCGGGGCCCCAGCCGCCGGGCAGATGGCTCGCTGCCGGTTTTGCTCCGTTACTGACTGTCTGCGCGGAGGCCCCTCCGGCCCGCGGGCTGGCTGACCCAGAGGCGGCTGGCCGCTGGGAGCCTCCGGCCTGGCAGGAGCAGGCGCTGCCGCAGTGCTCAGTGCAAAGGCTGCGGAAAACCTGAGACCCCGCCGCGGACCCTCCCCTGGGGGAGGCGTCCCGCTGGAGGCCGCTGACGGAATGCTGCGTCCCTGACCGCCTCTGAGTGAATCCTGGCACCGAGGGGGCTCCGTTCCCCGGGAACTCCCCTCCGCACAGGCTCCCGTTGCTGGGAGCTTCCCCAGGGCCGGCGGGCAGAGCTCACTGACGAACAAGCCGTGGACACAGGCACACGCCCTCTCCCGCCGCGGGAGCTCTGCCCGGGGCCGGCCCGGCGAGGGGCGGGCGCCACGTTACCTGTTCCGGATCCCACTGCGTCCCGGCCGGGCGACTCGGCCATGGCGTCGGCGAGCCGCTCCCGCAGGCCCTCCTCCGTGTGCTCCAGCGAGGACATGTGCCGCAGCCCGAAGCCCTCGGGCCAGCTCCCGCACACCTCCAGCAGCGTCACGCTCCGGTCGAAGGAACCTGCGGCACACGGACACGGCGCGGTCAGAGCCCCTGCCTTTGCCCCTCGCCGCCCGCTCCCGCCCGCCCGCCCGCCCGTCTGCGGGACGGGCGAAGGGGAGAACACTGCGGGCCACCAGCGTGGGCCTGGGAAGGGCAGCTCGGTCGGTTAGAGCATCGACCTGATACGTCAAGGTCACAGGTTCGATCCCCAGTCAGGGCACATACAAGAATCAACCAATGACTGCATCAATAAGTGGAACAATCAGTCAGTGCTTCTCTCTCAAACTTAGTTAAAACACACACACACGCACACGCATGCACGCACACACGCACACACACACACACACATGCACACGCATGCACGCACACGCACACCATGGATGTGTAGGATAGAAAGCAGCAGCTATGCCACTGGGTCAGAGTGTGGACCTCCAGGAAATGGCCTCTATGATGTCGCTGGGTGAGTGGTTTCTCAGCTGTTTTCTGAGCAGCGACAGGGTCCCTCTGGAGCCTCCGGGGATGGCTTCAGGGTCTAGGGGGCCCCACAGGTCTGCCCTGATCGCTGGCCAGGCCTAGGGACCACGTCAAGAGCATTCCTTCCCAGGTTGAACCCAAAACACCTCTGTTTGATACAATACAGCTTCCCTTAAGACTCATTTAAAACAGGGGTCATGAAGCTTAAAGTTAAACGTTCTAAACCACTCTAGCCCATACCACACCTTCTCATTTTACACCTGAGCGTCAGAGAGGTCATGGCCCCAAACCCGACAGCTGACCTGGTTCAAGAACTCAGTTCTCCGTTATTGCCATGTCATAGCTACCTACGGTGCCAGGCGGGTCCTGGACATACCAGGGGGAACACTGATCACCTGAGAGAAACAGAAGCAGAGAAATGGAAGCCTGATTTCAGACAGACGGATTTCAGAGGGAAGATGAGGGTGGGATGTGGGTGGGGAGTGATAAACTGGGGACCTCACACCCATATACACCAGCCCATGGACACAGACAGGGCAGGAATGAAGCCCGGAGGGGCAGGGGCGGGGTGGAGGGGGTCAGTGGGAAAAACAAACAAACGAAGGAGATATCTGTAATACTTTCAACAATAAGGATAAATTAAAATAAAGATATCCTATATAATAAAAGCCTAATATGCAAATTGACTGAATGGCAGAACAACCGGTGGAATGACCGGTCGCTATGACGTGCATTGACCACCAGGGGGTAAACGCTCAGTGCAGGAGTGCCCCCAGCCCGCAGGCCCAGGCCAGCCAAGGTGGGTGCCAGCAGGCCCCACCTCTCCTCCCCGATTGCCCTGCTGGTCACCCTGCAGAGGGAGGGGTCCGGGGTGGCAGGCAGCAGGGCCAGCGAGCAGGCGGTGCCGGGCTGGCCAAGGTGGGTGCCAGCGAGGACCCCACAGATCAGCCCGGATCACCGGCCAGGCCTAGGGAACCTACCCGTGCAGGAATTTTGGGCACCGGGCCTCTAGTAAATAATAATAATAAAAAAGTGTATGATTGTCTAATCATGATGCCGCGTACCTGACCCTAGTACAAAACACCACTGGACGTAAACTGTCATTGAGGAAATATGAATAAAAGAACTGAGATCTCTGCTGTCCGCGGACCTCATTCTGCTCCTCGGCCATCGCCTCCCGGCCGCCGAAGGCTGAGCACCCGTGGGGCCCCGTGTGGGGGATGCCCGTAGGAGCCGGGCGACCGCCCCTTCGGCGAGGATCTCCCCTCAACCTGACGCTGCGCCCGCATTCCGAAATGTGCACGCCGGGCGCTCTGCCGCACGCCAGGCCCGGCTCTCACATGCACGCTCGCTTCAAAGCCCCGCTCACACCCGCCTGCTTTGCTATACGGCACGTCCTCCGCGAGAGCCGACTTCCCCCCTCTCTCCTGGAAAGAGATTACAGCCCCGCGATTAGGTAACTGAATCCACGGCATTTATGGGGCCCGGCTCCTGCCAGCGCCGGCCGGGAAGATGGGGGGGGGGTGGGGGGTGGGGGGAGAAAAAATGCAAATGCCAACGCTTCCCCGAGTTAAAAGGACACGCAGCGCACACTCCTTATCGGGCCTCGCCGCTCCCCTTTGATCAGCCGTCAGAAACTATCTCCCCGCGGCCGCCGGCCCTGGGCAGCGTCAGCCACACTCCCCGCCACTGACAGGTGGTAATAGAGAGGGTGCGAGCCCGGCCCCGGCAGGCGGCCCTGCCTCTGATAGCGGCCCGGCACCGCGGCGGTGACCGTCCGTACGCACCGGCGGCCGGGGCTCCGTCCGTCAGCAGAGAGGCCGATAGCCCGCGCCCGCCCAGACACGGCCCGGCCGCCGGCCCGCCGGGATCTGCATGTGTGGCAGGGGTCACCCCCGGCTCCCGGATGTCATCGGCCACGCCGGCTTTGATTTATCTCTCGCCTGATTGTAGGGGAGAGAATGCCTGGTGCCGGGGGAGCCGGGAGCACGTGGGCATGTGTCTCCCCAAGAGGAGACCCAGCTGGGGAGCGGGTTTCCACCTCAGGTAGGACCCCTGGGGGAGGAGCTGCCCTGGATAAGGTGACCAGACGTCCCGCTTTTGGCGGGACAGTCCCGATTCTTGTTAAGAATCGGGACTGTCCGGCCAAAAGCGGGACGTCTGGTCACCTTACTGTAGCGCCTTCTCTGACCATCACGTAGGGCCAGGACATGGGTCTGGGAGCCAGGCGCCAGGAGATGGGGGAGGGGGGGTGCTCTGAGTGACAGCCCTCCGAGGGCCCGCCCGAGGCCCAGCCCACAGCCAATGCTCAGCCAGGACGGCACCAACCCAGCGGTGCCCGCCGCCCAAGGACACACACAGGGACCGACGACACACATCCTCCCTTCTCCCTGAGCGGAGTGAGGCTGGTCCCGCCCTCTCCTTTCCCGTCTCCGGAGTGGAGCTCACAACTCCTTGTCCTCCAAGGAGGGCAGAGGTGAAGCCAGGCTCCTCCTGCCGGGAGTCCATGTCTCTGCCGGGCCCCACTCCCGGCCTACACGTTCAAGGTCTGAAGCATCGCTGTTTCTCCGAGGGGGTCTGCCTGGGAAATCAGGCCTCATGATCTCCAGAGGGGGAAATAAACAATGAGATGTGTTGCCGAAACCGGTTTGGCTCAGTGGATAGAGCGTCGGCCTGCGGACTGAAAGGTCCCGGGTTCGATTCCGGTCAAGGTTGGTTGCGGGCACATCCCCAGTGGGGATGGTGCAAGAGGCAGCAGATTGATGATTCTCTCTCATCGATGTTTCTAACTCTCTATCCATCTCTCTTCCTCTCTGTAAAAAAAGAAAAGAAAAAAATCAATAAAAATATATTAAAAACAAACAAACAAAAACAACAATGAGAGGTGGGCACTCCTGCTCCCCAGACAGTCAGGCCTGAGGCGATGGCTCTTGTGAGTACAGAGACGTCCCAGAGCCCGGGGCCGGGAGGGGATGGCCTTTCCCGCCTCCATTCACAGCCCGGTGCCTGCTTCCTGGGAGGCGCCCGGTCGGGGTGGGCGCGCCCCGTGCTCGGAGGGCAGGCGGGGGAGCGGACAGCAGGGCCAAGAACATCGGAAGCCCAAAGGCAGGTAAAGGAGAGACGCCGGCCAGAGCTCCAGCAGCGGGGCTCCGGGAGAGGGCGGGTCCCGGGGCGAAGGCCAGAGGCGCCTGCGAGTCGCTGAGAGACGCCCCCACGGCACTCAGGAGAGAGAATGGCGAGCGGGCGGACGTGGACAGGGGCCTGGACTCGCGCAGGCTCCCCCACACACTGGCTGCGTGGCTCCGGGCCAGTTCTTTACCCCCCAGAGCCTCCGACTCCTCACCCATAAAACCAGCCAACCAGCCCGGCCCTGCGGGCCGCGGTGGGGATGCATCAGGGGCAGTGCCCGCACACGGGGAGGGCTCTGCCGCCCTGGCGAGCCCGCGTGGGCGTGGGCCATGCAGGTGAGAGCAGCTTCATGCACTCGACGCATCAGCATCCACTTCCACGGTCACAACGACCCTGAGAGGTCATGCGGGCGCTATCCGGGGGCAAGCTCTGAGTCAGCCCCCTGCCCCCCTTCTTGGGAGAGCCCGAACACAGACTCCTCCCCGTCAGCCTGGCGCTGCCCTGCGGGTCCCTCCTCACTCATCCTCATCCATCACGGCGCCCTGATCCTCGAGGCCGCCGGGCCGCCGGCCGGCGTGCGGGACAAGGAACACGAGAGCAGACCCGCCCCCCCTGGCCTGGGCGCGGGCGGGAGGCGACGGGCAGGAGGGCGGAGATACAACGTCCCACACGGGGCACTCGGTCGTCTCTGTGGAGGGTGCCATCGGTGGTCCCGCTTCCGTGCCGGGGGTCCCAGCAGAGGCCCGCAGTGCCCGTTTCCTGCCAGTGCCAGCGAGGCCGGCAGGGGAGCTCCCGGGGTCTGCCCGCCCGGGGTCCGGAGGCCAAGGCCTGGGCGGGCGAGGCCGCCTCGGCGCCCTCAGGCGACCGCGCCCCGCGCCCGCGTTGTCGGCACAGCCACCCGCCATCCGGCCGCCGAGAGGCTCCGTCCGACCGGCCGGCCCTGCGAGTCCCCTTGGGGGACGGGGTGAGTTGGGGGGGAAGGGTCAGTTTCGAGGGGAGAAGACACTTAGTGTGGGCTGTTTGCGAAGCACAAGACACACGTACCAGGAAGCAGAGATCGCTCGCCGAGGCCCTGCCCTGCTGTTTACGTTTATGATTTCAGTTAACTCGCACATTCATCAAATATTGATTAGTGTCCACTCTGATCCGCATCAAGCACGGCACCGAGAGGTGCGGGGAGACAAAGGGAGCCAGGAGCATAGTAATAACAATAAAACTTGTGGGCCTCTGTGAGCTCCGGGCAGCCGCCATGAGAGCCGTTTCCCAGATTTACGTTTTCCGAGTCCGGGAGAGGCGAGGCCGGGAGAGGGGAGGCCGGGGGAGGGAAGGCCGGGGGAGGGGAGGCTGGGAGAGGCGAGGCCGCCCCGGGTCTCCGGTTCTGAGAGTAACGGTCTCTCCCGGTGCCTCCTGGGAAGCCGTGAGGACTCTCCCGGTGACGGCAAGCGCTCTTTCAGAAAGTCGGGTTGTACTAAAGGCTCTTTACCTTTTGGGGTGAAGCTGACGAAAGCTATGAGCTTACCCCCAAAATGTGTTTGTGTGCATAACATTAGGTAAGCGATTCCGGGGTGCTTACGGATCCCTCGGAACCCGGGATCCCAGGTGAACGAGATCCGCCTTTTGGCGTTGGTCCCATTCTGCCTTCATCCGTCTCCCGGTCAGCTCTCCAGCCTCGCTCAGAAGCTCCCTGTGGGCCGCATCCCCTTTGTACCCCGGCCTGCCCAGACCGCGTTTGTGGACCGATTCTGCCCACCGGAGACACGGACAGGTCCGTGAGGGTCAGCGCCCCCTGGGTGTGGCCCCAGAGCCGAAACCTCGGGGCCGGGACTGGGAGGAACGAGACGGAGTTGGGCAGAGAAAGGAGTGAGAATCCAATAGGAGGAAGGAAGGAGATGAAACCCAAGCAGAAAACAATGTCAGAACATCGCGCTCCTGCACTTATTTGCGATCCGCGGTTCTGGGCATGGGAAGAACCCGGACGGTCTGCACGGAGAGCCAGTCTGGCCCGGGCGAGCCCCGGGCATCCCGCCGCCCGGCGCGGCCTCCTGGGCGGCAGGCTCCCAGGGGAGAACGGGCCAGGCTCTTGGGTTTCACACGCCCGCCGGGGGCGCCGTGACAGCTGGCAGGCTGGCAGCGGCCGGGCAGCGGGGCTCCGGGACAGGGTGGCAGGGGCGGTGGGACGCTCCTCCGCGCCGATAGCGTCTAATCACACCCGGGCTGTGTGGGGGACCGCGGCTCGGCCTCCGCGTGGCATTCATTAGGCTCGGCCCGGGGAGTTGGAGTTGACAAGATCCTGTTGATCAGATTTCCAGCCACCAGGGAGGCCAGCAGCAAGAGCAGCATTGTACTTAAACCAGGTTATCCAGGAGGTAAGCCCTTCTCGGCGAGCGCTCACAGTAATGATGATGTCCACACTGCCCGGCCAGGGCGGCTCAGTGGTTGAGCGTCAACCTATGAACCAGGAGGTCAGGGTTTGATTCCCGGTCAGGGCACATGCCCGAGTTGCAGGCTCGATCCCCAGGGGAGGCTGTGCAGGGGGCAGCCGATCAATGATGCTCTGTCATCATTGATGTGTCTCTCTCTCTCTCCTTTTCCCTTCCTCTCTGAAGTCAATAAATATATAATTTTTAAAAAACAACAATGCCCACACTAACTAAGAAATGACAGGTTGGGTCATTAGAGCACAGGCCGAGGAGTGAGGTGTCCTTGGTTGCCGGGTGTGGCTGCGGGCACATTTCACTACGTACGTCCACATGCACTATGTCACCACTAACAGGAAGTGGTTCACTGAGGGAGGGCGGGACAACAGGAGGACCCCTCCTGTCCGTCTTGGTTCTTGAGGGTGGTTCTCGGGTGACCGTGACCCACGTGCACAGACACAGGGGAGAGCACAGGGACCCAGGCCTGTGACCACTTGTGACCCAGGCTGCCTACCGCTCACCCAGCCTGTGCCCTGGACCCCGGTGGTCCTCGATTCCCTGTTTGGCCCGGGGGCTTGGGTTCCGGGGTGAGGTCACTTTGAAAGGATTTACTATTTCAGTTGGGAAGCAAGAGAAAGGAACGGTACCCACAAAGAAGAGGATGCTAACGTTGGCAAGCCAGGAGCTGCTGGTGTCCCGGATGTGGTGACACATCTGTTCTCGGGCCCTCATCGGCCAGCGCACCGAAGGGTGTGGCCCGGGAAGGGGAGCTCAGCAGCAATGGGGGCGCCAGGAATCTCCGTGCAACGTGACACAGAGCAGTCATTCTTCCACCTCCCGCAACCCGGACTTCAATGGTTAGGACGCAGATTTGTAAATCCGGACATCTGTGTGGAAACGGGCATTCTCCCGCTAACTTTCCTGGGTCTTCATTTCCCCACTTACCGCACGGAGGCAAAAATGGGTGACTCTCACTTAAGGAGTCCAATGACATAGTTTCAATGTCATGTGCAAAAATACATGAACAGGGTGACGGTGACTGTATCCTGGGGTGAAAATGTACCAGGTTGCATTTCCTTAGGAACCAGATGATATAGTCAAGCAGTCACACCACAAGAGTCTAAAACATTTTTTATAAAAACATAATTAAAGGTGCTTGGCAAGCAAAAGGCCTGGGTACCCATGCCATCCCCTGCTCCTGTCTCTTTGGGGGACTTGGGTAAGTCATGTAGCCTCTTTGGACCTTGGTTTTGTGACCTGCCGTAGCGGGTTAAATGACGGCCCCTCTAATGGACACGTCCATCTCAGGATGCGACCTTATTCGTGAGTAGGGTCTTTGAAGATGGCATTGAGGACCTCAGGAGGAGAGCATCCTGGATTTAGGGTGACTGGTGTCCTCAGGAGAGAAAGGAAGAGGCGACCCTGGACACGGAGGGAGGAGGCCCCGCAAAGGCGGAGGCAGAGGCCAGGCTTAGGCCGTGGTGACCGGCGGTGGCACCCCGGGAACCCCCGGAAGCTGGGAGAGACACGAGGAATTCTCCCCTGGAGCCTGAGGAGGGAGCGTGACCTCGCTGACGAAACCCCGGCCTCCAGAAACCCGAGGGGAGGAATTTCTGTTGTGTTGAGTCACCAAGTTTGTGGTGATTTGTTATGACCTGTAAGCCAGAGAGACAAGCATTTGCCTTCTAGGGCCGTGGGCGCCCCTGAGAAGACGTCCATGGAAAAGGCACGGGGCCTCTCACACACAGAGCATGCCCGGGCATGTACCTTGGTTGCGGGCACATCCCCAGTAGGGGGTGTGCAGGAGGCAGCTGATGGATGATTCTCTCTCATCGATGTTTCTAACTCTCTATCCTGGGGCTCCGTACGCTCCTAGTAGGGGATGTGGGATTCTGGGAAAGGACTAGAAAGTGAAGGAAGTGCCTGAGGACACCTCTAGGCCAGATGACAAGCAGCTAGAGGAGCGACAGTCAGCTCCTGGTCTGGGCACTCCACCCCAGAGCCGAGGGGTTCTGTGTCATCACACAGCAAGGGCCTTTGTGGTGAGGCACCACGTCTGAGGGGGCATGTGTCCCAGGCACTTCTCTGAGGACACCTGCAGGGGGCACAGGAGAGCAGGGGGGAGTGGCCTCTTCGCTCTGAGGTTGGGTCCCTTATGACATCTCAGCTCCCTACATTCTTTATTTTACTTTATTTTTTTAAAATATATTTTATTGATTTTTTACAGAGAGGAAGAGAGAGGGATAGAGAGTTAGAAACATCGATGAGAGAGAATCATCCATCAGCTGCCTCCTGCACACCCCCTACTGGGGATGTGCCCGCAACCAAGATACATGCCCTTGACCGGAATCGAACCTGGGACCCTTCAGTCCCCATGCCGACGCTCTATCCACTGAGCCAAACCGGTCCCGGCTCCCTACATTCTTTAATGCAGACACAGAATCATACTCCACTCAGGCAAGGACGACCTGAGACGGGCTGCTGGTGACGGGACTGGGACTGGGGCGCACTGTCTTAGGGCGACTTGGCGATGTGCCTTAGGAATGCTTGCAAAGTGGGCTCACTCCGGACCTGGGGACGCCAGCCACCTCCAGCAATCCAGCCCAGGCAAGGAGCCTCAGATGCCAGCAGCCCTTCACCCCCAGGGACGCTCGAGGCCGCGTTGACACAGCCTTACCATGAGGTGTGTGTTAAGCAAACTATCCTTCCGTCGGCGGAATGTTATGTAGCCACGAAAAACGATGCTTATGACAGGAAATTTTGGAGAGAGAATGGGAAACTAAAGAAAGCAAAACAAAAGTGTACCGTTAGCATCACCAGACCACGTGCAGGAAACAAAAGCCATTTCAAACGGCTCATGACAAAAGGTGACTCACTGTGTGGTTGGGTTATAGGAGACTCTTCTGCTCGCTCCTTTCTGTGTGTTTCCTGAAACTTCTGTCATGGGCATGAAATAAACATTCCGAAAAAGCGGGGAGAGGAGGAGAACAAAGCCCCCCGGCAGACACCCCCCTCAGGGACCTGGGCAGCCAGCCCCTGAGAGGCGTTAGGGGGGAGGTCTGGCTTCGCAGACTGCCCCTGGCCCAGCCCCCGGCCCAGCCCCACGCCTGCCTGGCCCGGCCTGCGGCGTGACTCTTCCCCCGGTGGCCCGGCCGGCCACACGCGAGGCTGACTCATCCCCGTGCCCATCTGGCTTCCTTCCTCTGAATCACGTCAGGAATGTGCACCGACTTGTGTGAAAAACGTCACAAACAGGTCCAACTCTCCCCCGATTTCACCCATCCGATCAGAAAGGGCCAGGGAGCAGCCCTGGGAGGAGCTGGTTTTTATTTCTTGAAGAGAGAGATAGAGAGCTAGAAACATCGATGAGAGAGAGTCATCGATCAGCTGCCTCCTGCACACCCCCCACTGGGGATGTGCCCGCAATCAAGGTACATGCCCTTGACCGGAATCGAACCTGGGACCTTTCAGTCCACAGGCCGACGCTCTAGCCAAACCGGTTTCAGCAGGAGTCGGTTTTTAAATCAAATCCCTTTGCCTCACCTTTGTCCCTGCCCTGCCCTGCCCCCTCCCGTAGCTCCTCTGCCTTCGGTTAAACAGGACACAGTTTCCTGGGGGCACCTCTCCCCACTGTCCCGGCAGCCTTGAGCCCCCCAACGCCCTCAGGTCACTGAGCAGGGCCCGCTGCCTGCCCCCCGGGAGCCCCTGCAGGTCCCAGAGGAGCATTCCCACCGGCTCCGCCTCCAACTGGCCCAGAGGTGCCTCCGCCAGGAGCGCCTCCCAGCCAGGCCGACCTGGCATTTCCCAGACGGATCCTGAGACCCGTTCCGCCTCGGCTGTACCCCTGGCGCAGCCAGTCTCGCCCCGTCCTTGTGGAAGGCAAGCCTTTGCAGCAGGACTGCAGACCATTCCGACATGCCCTCAGGATGCTCCGCCTGCTTCTGCAGGTGGGGAGAATGCAGACACACACACACACACGCACGCACGTGCACATACATGCACAACATGCATGCACACACGCACACACATGTGCACGCACACACACATGCACACATGCGGTGACAGGAGCCCCATGGCAAGGCCAGAACACACCATGACCTCAGAGAAGCAGTGCCGCCTTGGAGGGAGACACTGCACGGAACAACATCTCTCCCAGCACGCGTGCCTGCGCGCGCACACACACACACACACACATATACGAGCGCACACACACACACACACACACTGGGTTCCCCAGGACAGCGTCCAGCTCCCAGCGGTCACTTCTTCCATAAGATCAGACACCAGGGAGGGCTAGGAAACTCTCCTCTGTGTTCTGTCCATCGGGTGCCGGGCACGGCCCCTTTATGTGCGTCACCTCCCGGCCATCACCCCCAGTGAGTCCATGCGGTCGGGGCTGATGGCCGTCCTACAGACCAAACAGCGGAGACGGAGAGAAGGGACATCTCTGTTCAGATGACGCCACCAGGGGTATGGCCAGGATTCTGCTTCCAGGCTCCTCTGGCCCCAAAGCCTGTCCTCTCCCCGTGAAAGTCCCCGCTGAACTGGTTTGGAAAGTACGGCCACAGCACCATAAAGGGGTCTTCAGCTCCGTCTCCCCTTTCCAGGACTGCAAAGTGGTCCTTGCTGTGGGGCTGTAAGAGGGCGGTCGGGGGTAAAGGAGGGGCGACCGCCCTGTGTGTGTGACCACCCAGAGGTTCCGGTGCTCACACATGAGCCAGATCGGAGGTTCCCGTGGCGGCCCGCACTCCGCTCCCCGCCGGTGCCACTCACGGTGAAGGCCCCAGGCCGGTGGCACCTCGAAGCCCCTCGGGCCCCCCCAGAGGGACACCCCGGAGGCTGCACGGGTTTGGGTCCCCGGGGACCTGTGAGCTCACAGACCCGGACCTGCCGCTGCTGCTGTCCACCCTGGCCCGTCCCCCAGCACTGCCAGCTGTGTCCCCTTTGGGTACAGGTGGCTCCGGCTGCTCATTTACAGACAAGGGCTGCGGCTAACCGCTCATTTCCAGAGGGGACAGACACGGGCTGCGACAGAGGCAGGAGCAGAGGAACCCTTGGTCTCGCCCATCAGCTCCGTTCCACCCGGCGACCATTCAACTGCCTCTCCTCCCCTCCTCCCGCCTCCCCACACCACCGCCGGCAGCCGCCAGGGCCCGGCCTCTCCCCTCCCATCCAGCCCTGTGCTAATGTTAACACACGTTCCAGGGCCCGGGGTTAACACTCTGTTAAGCAAACAGAGTTCATATCTCCTGCTACCAGGCCAGGCGCCAACCAGGAGCACAGGGTACCCGAGGCCCGGCCCGCACCCTGCGCAGGGCGGGCGGGACGGGGTGTCCCTGCTCTCCCCTCCGCCTGGCTGCCTACGGGAGAGCATCTCCCCCGCCGGGAACCCTGGCGGGCCTGTGAAATGGCCACCTCGTCAGTGAGCGTGAAAATGCCCCAGTGACTGTCACTCCAGGGTCTCACTGTGGCCACGGCGGGCGCCTGCGGGTAAAGCAGAGCCTGGAAGGAGCCTGGAGCGGGGGTGGGGTGGGGGGATGGCGGGTGGGGGGGTGAGGGAGGGTCAGGACTCCCTCCGATCCTGCTCCGCTGGGGCCAATCAGGATGTTATTCATTTCCCTCGCGGAGAAGGAAGTTCAGAAAGGCCAGGAGCGCCTGCCTCCTGTACCCCGTCCCTGAGCAAGAAATGCCAGTCCCTCCTACGAGGAGGAAGCAATATATTTTCTGTCGGCTCCGTTCAGGCAAGGAGCAAGTTTACAGAGCCGGCCGGAACGTGCGTGTGTGTGTGTGTGTGTGTGCGCGCGTGCGCACGTGTGTGTGAACGTGTACGCGCATGTGAGCTTGTGTGTGAGCATGTGTGTGACCATGTGTATGTGTGTGCGTGTGCGCGCGCACATGCGTGTGTGTGTAAGCGCGTATGTATGTGAGCGTGTGTACGTGTGTGTGTGTGTGTGTGTGCAGAAACCTATCTTTTTATCTTTGGACCTAGGGTACACACTGGGTCAGAGGAAGTGCAGAGTCATCCACATTGGGGGGTGGGGGGGCCCAGCGCCAAGGGGCCTCCGGAGGCCCGGAGACCTCCTGTGACTGTCAGACAGACACGGGCCTGTCATCCAGCCCTGAGTTAGGGCGAACAGCTGAACGAGAGAACTGAGTTCTCATCGCACTTCAGAAATGCCTTCGGGGCTGAGAAACTACTGGCTACGGCTTCCTCATGTCCCCCGGACTGCGGGCATGACCCTGCGGGCCCCCCTGCCCAGCGGAGAGGCCTGGAGGTGAGCGTGTACCCTTCGAAGGCAGGGAGGGATGCCCCTGCTCTCAACATCCACGGCGGGGGTGGTCCCTGTCCCCGGGGAGCCGTCCCCCCTCCGCCTAACCTCCCTCCCCCTCCCCCCTCCCCCCGCCGGGGTGTCTGCCTCCGGGCCCCGCAGCGGCAGTGACAGAGCTGCTCCCGAGGAGACGCACGGGGCGTCTGGCGGGAACGTCGCTGCCGGAGGCGCTGAGCAGCGTCCGGTCACAGACACACACACCAGCAGAGCCGGCTCCGGCCTTGCATCGACCAGAATGTCTTCTTGGTCCACACACAGTCCCTCTCTGCACTGGAGCAGTCCGCTCCTTAGCTCAGGGCTTCTATTATTTTTCTAATGTTGAATTACATTCAAGCCCACTGTTCGCCCCCCTAAAAGGAGCGGGCGGTCAGCCTGTCCACACCAGAGGCCGTGAGGGTGCTCCGGTGCCAACGCCGAGTGAAGGGCTGGACCGAGGATCTGTCTGAATGCCGGCTTCCCGCTGGGTTCCCGGACACGCAGCTGCTCAGCAGCTCTCCGCGGGGTCAGGGAGTTAGCCTCTCCCCACACGTCGGAGGAGCCGGCCAGGGACAGCGGCTCCAGAACCTCAGGCAGCAGTCCGTGTGGGGCGGGGGGTGGGGGTGAGGGTGGGACTGCATCCTCAGAGAGAGCCCCAGGTTACCGGAACCGCCTCGCGTCTGGAGCACCGGCCCGGGCACTCTGATGTGCGACGTGAACGCCGGTTCCGGGACCGGGCTGAGGCTCCCGGGGCCCCTGCTCCGGAGCAGCGCGTCTCCGATCCGCCGTGAGAACCCGCCGGGAAAGCACGCGGCGCCCCCCACGCTCACGGCGGGTCCGCGTCTCCGTGTGGTCCCCGTGGCGGCGGGGGAGCCGGCTGCACCGGGGACCTGCTGACGCTTCCCATCCTCCCTTCGTCTCCTCGGCTCCCTCCTCCCTCTCCCACCGTCCCCCCCCCGCCGGCCCTGCTGTGCTCCCCCTGCGTCTCGCATGTTGGTGGTTCTAAGGTTCTGCCCTCAACCCTCTTCTCTGGTTTCTCTGTGCAGTTTGCCCGGTGAGGTCACCCACCCCCGTGGTCACCACTGCCACCTGCGTGCCACGGACTCGCCAAACGGCCCTTCTAACGCCCAGGCCCTGTGAGTCAGACCACACGCCTTCCCTCCACGCTCCCCGGCACCGCCCCCTCCACACGCCCGGCCCCTCCCATCACCCCACGTCTCCCAGCCCGCGCGCCTTTCCCTGCCCCCTGCCCCCTGCCCCCTGCCCCTGCCCCCTGCCCCCTGCCCCCTGCCCCCTGCCCCTGCCCCTGCCTCAGGGAACGGCAATGCTCCTCCGTGGCCGGCCACACGCCCCAGGCCGCGCCCGCTCACCGGGAAGTCCTACCGATTCCACCTCCTACGCCTCCGTCCCTACCCTCCGCGGGCGGTGGGCCTAGGCCCTCTCCTTTCTCACTGGGGTTATCCCGACAATCTCTAAACTGGCCTTTCTGCCCCTTAACGCAGCTCAGCTGGCGGGAGAGAGCTGTGGGCTCGCTTCCTGGTCAGAGCACATGCCCAGGTTGTGGGTTTGATCCCAGGTCCGGGCACATACAGGAGGCAGCCAACTGATGTCTGTCTTTCTCTCTCTCTCTCTGACTCTCAAATCAATAAAAACATGATGATTTTAGAAAGTGGTAATAAAGAGAGAGAGAGAGAGAGAGAGAGAGAAGAGAGGGAACAAGTGGCTGTGTAACTGCAGAAAAGGATGATGCAGCTGCAAGTCCAGTGTTCAAACTTGTGAAGAGCAGTTTTGTGGAAGAGTAAAGAGATGTCGTTTTGTTTGCTTGTTTGTTTGTTTGGTGACAACCCAGGACACGGGGAGGAGGAACTGCCACCCTGTGGACCAGCAAGACAAGGGCCAGCGCCCCACGAGCCCCCTCCTGCGGCAGACTCGGGCTCACATCCTCCGTGGGGCCCCTGGACTCCCCCGGGCAGGGAGGCCCCTCGGTGGCCCCCTCCCTGCACCTGCACAGCCTCTCACACGGTGTGGAGGGGACTGGGACGCTGTGGTGTGTTTTGATGTGTTCTCCTCAACTCAGCACTCTGAGCATTTGGCCTTATTTATTTATTTATTTATTTTAATATATTTTATTGATTTTAAACGGAGAGGAAGAGAGAGGAATAGAGAAGAGTCAGAAACATCGATGAGAGAGAAACATCAATCTTTTGCCTCTTGCACACCCCCTACTGGGGATGTGCCCACAACCAAGGTACATGCCCTTGACGGGAATCGAACCTGAGACCTTTCAGTCCGCAGGCCGACGCTCTATCCGGATTCGGCTTGGCCTTATTTTTGTATTCGCAGAGTCTAGGAGAGGCCGTGGAGGAGATGGTTCCCATCCCGGGCGTTGGGGTCCCTTTATCTGCCACTTCACAGTTGCATCGTGTTGAGCAAATTAGCTCGCTCTCCTGGCTCAGTGTATACATCGACAGAGTGGGAATGACACACAACCTTCAGGCCGAGGCCAGCGTGCTCTGCGTAGTGCCCGGCACGCACGGACACCGTAAGGCTCCCCCATCCCACGGTCCACCCGCAAAACCCCGCGCAGCTCTCCCGTCTCAGAAGGAAGCTGAGGTGCAGAGAGATTGCATCCGGCCGCCAGGCAGGACCCGGGGCCGGGATTTCAGACATCTCATAGTTTATTCCTTTCAGGCGTTTGAAACAAGTTTTGTCCCTGGTTTTCCAATCATGCTAAAGTGATCTGACAATAAGAGGAAGTGCTCTCTTCCATGGGGAATACAAATGTCCTTTGTGAATTACATCACCTCTTCCAGAGAGCTATCTTATCAATCAGGAGAGCTATCTTATCAATCAGGAGAGACACTGGGAGCTCCCCACCCCCTCACTGGGCGCTGCAGACCCCCTAAGTCAGAGGGGACTGTGGCCCACACACCCCACCGTCACCTTCTCAACAACCACCGCCAAACTCGGAGAAGGCGCTCTGCCCAGGTGCATGACCCAGCCAGCACCCTGGGCCTTGTAATTCACTGACCTCCACACCCCAATGACTTTGACCTTCATTCCAGCAACACACTCACCTGGATCTTGCAGTTGGCACTTCTGGTATTGTAAGCAAGAAATCCCACCTTTTGATCATAAAACGTCCTCTGTGTCTCTTTCTCTCACTTCCTTATTCTTACCAAGGAGGCGCCTGGACCTCTCCCCGTCACCCCAACCCACCGGCTTCCTCCTGGTGACACCTTTTCACCCTCCACCCCGGCGTTCAGGGCTCACAGGTCCGATAACACCCTCACCGCCCCCTCGCTGCTCCCCCGGTCTGCCCGCCACGCCTGCTTTGCCGGCCGCGCCCGGGATGAGCCCTCCGACCATCTGAAACCTCCGTCCTGCTCCGGCTGCTGACTGCAGCGGAGAGAACCGCACACGTAGGACACATTTTCCAGCCAGGCCGTCCCTGCTCCTCGGCCTCTCTCCCCCATTTGTTCCCCGTCAGCTCCCGCCTGCACCCCCCCTCGTCTCCAACCCCCACACCTGTCACAGCTCTCCCTCATTCTCAGCAGATGCCTGTCGACTAACTGCCTTTGGGATTTCCTTTAGTTCTTCCTGTGAAAGATGCAGAAGTCCATGCATCTTAGAGTGACCTCAGCGAGGGAGCGACAAGCAGGGAACAGCCAGGCAGCGCGGGAGGGAAGGCTCCTCAGACGCCAGCCGGCAGGATGGGGGCGTCGGCCGGAGCCAGGGGACAGCGCTTCCCGCCTGGAGTTTCCCGCTGAATACGTTCCGGATGTTTTTGTCTTTTTTTTTTTTTTTGTCCTTGTCACTTCCACTCCCCATCACAGAGCTGGTGCCGTGCGAGGCTGAGTGGCATCGGAAGGTGGAAGGAAAAGATGATTATAACGGCCGAGTGAGCCCTGCCCCCGGCGATGGGTTATAATCCAGATTACCCTGTGCCGCCTCCAGGAGAGGAGGGACAGAGCAGTAGCCATTCCCGTGAGCTCTGCACGCAAGTGTGTGTGCATGTGTGTGTGCTTGAGTGTGCTGTATGTGCATGTGTGTGCCGTGTGTTGTATGTGCATGTGTATGCGTGTGTGCTTGCGTGTGTGCTGTGTGTGTATGTGTATGCTTGTGTGTGTGTGTGTGTGTGTGTGTGTGTCTATTCCAGAGTCCTCCCAGGAGCCGGAAAACACCTGTCCAAAGTGATAAGCCAGCTGCTGCAGCGACGCCACGACTCTCTGCCACAGGTGCCAAGTTCCGGGCTGACCTGGCGCCACGCCCGCGCCCCCCGCGCCCTGTCCTTGTCCCGCTCGCTCCTTAAGCACAACGAGCCTCTTCCCGGGCCTCCAGGGGACGGAGCTCCCTCCCCTCTGGGCCTCTCCCTCCCCGTGCCGGGCTGATGACGTGACAGAACTTCCGGGCGGGCAGCCCCCGGCCTCCCCTCGGGCAGGGCAGGGCCCTGCGTGCCCTCCGAGCCCCGGAGCCTACGTGGCCACAGCACACCTCGGGCACTGCTGGTCCGCCCGCTCCCCGGCTGAACATGAGCCCCCAGGGCAGGGAGGCCGTCTGGTTCTCGCTCTGTGGGATCCCCCCTTCTCGGATGTCTCTGACCGGAGGGAACCAGGGCTTTAGATGTGGGCAGAACACAAATAGCTACCGGTGCGGAGATGGGAGAAAGTCCTGGCGAAGGTGAGGCTGGGCCCAAGGGGAACTCTCTCTCAACCAGGGCTGGTGCCGTAGGTTTCAGTGCAATGGCTCCATCTCCGCACAGGGTCTCGGATGAGGAGGCCCGTGTCTCCGATACAGTGGAAGCAACTGGAAGGAGGTTGGACCTTTAAGACCAAGAGGATCTGATGCCAAAGGAGGATGCAGGCAGGTGAACTCGGCTTTCTCTGTGCAGCTCCATGAGGCTGTCTCAGCTGCGGTGCTCACCCGGTATGGAGCTGGAGCTGGAGCTGGTGTGGCCTGCGCCCTCAGCCTGCGCCCCGGGCTCCTGCCGTCTGCTCATCACTGCCACTCGCCTCTCTGAGCCTACCCGGGACCTCCTTGCCAAGCAGACGTCACCTGATGAACGATACCCAGGCCTGCGCCTAGCCAGACCCCCGGTCCTTCTGAACGAGCTGACCTCACTGACCCGGCAACAGACAAAGCCCCGGGAGAGGGGGGGGGGGCGCGGGGGAGGCAGGGCCGACGGAGAGGATGCCCCGCGGAGGCCGCAGAGCTGAACCGAGCGGAGAACTCTGCTGCAGACCTGCTTTCCCCGTTCTGGGGCTAATGCCCAACTGGCACCGCTCTCCGGGGAATTAAGCTGCTTTTGACTCAGACCGAGGATAATCACAAGTTCCCAGAGGATGGCACTGAGAGGGGAGCGGTCGGGAGAGCTCTCCGGTCACACGCAGACCTGGCAGAGGAGCGGCGGGGGGATGCAGGTCCTGGAGCCGCCCAGCTGTTTGGCACAAACCTCTGCACGTGTGCCCTCAACCAGCATTCCTCAGCGGGGCTCCCCGGCAGAGCCAGCACGGAGGGCAAGCCCTGTCCCAGATCGGAATCTGGGCTTCTGCGGCCCGAGCCTGGGCCTGAGCACCGGGGTCGCCTTGGAGGCACGCCCTGTGCCTCACCCCGGGACCAGGTCGGGCCGTGTGCCCGCTTCGGCCAACGTGCCGACCGAGGACCTGGCAGAGCTGACGGGGCGGGGCGAGCAGAGAGAGGAGGGCCCCAACCGTCCGTTAGCTCAGTTAAACTGGTGCCGGGCACGAACCGACCCTCCCCAATCCTAAAGTAAATCCCTGTGTTTTCCCACCGTCTTCGGCCCTACAGCAGCCGTTCTCAACCCGTGGGTTGCGACTGTAGCGAAATTAGCTATGAAGTGGCAACGAAAATGATTTTACGGTTGGGGGTTTCACCACAACGGGAGGAACTGTAGGCTGAGAGCCACGGTTGTAGGGTGTGAAGGAATGCTCTCGTTTTCCTTTAAAAGAAAGTCTCCTCACGCAGTCCGCTCGCTCTCCCGTTCTCCCAGACAGCGAATTCCTGTTTGCTCCTCTGGCCTCAGACTCCCAGCACCTCCGCCACCGTCCTCATGCTCAGCCGAGGCCTTGTCACTGCCCCCAGTAACCGGGAGCCATGGGGAGGGAACTTAAATCCCACCGCTGCCTCTGCCCTCCCTCCTGATTCTGAGGGCAGACCCCTCCTCCCCCCCACCAAGGTCAATCCCGCCACCTATATGCACTAGCCCGGTGGTCAGCAGAGCCAAATAGCAGCAGTACGACGATGGACGTTTCTTTTGAGAGCTAAATTTTTTAAACTTAAACTTCTTCTAACGCTACTTCTTTAAAACAGACTCGCCCAGGCCGTGGTATGTTGTGGAAGAGCCACACTCAAGGGGCCAAAGAGCCGTATGTGGCTCGAGAGCACTAGCCCCCATGCCCGCGTCTCATCATTATGTTAGTACTTATTAGAAAAAAGGAGGAAGCTCTCGGCCCTACATCCTCCTCTGGCGCCCACCCCATGCCTCTCCTTCCCTTCAGACTCCTAGAAAGAGGAGGGTGGACCGGCCGCCCAGACTTTCCTCCCTCTCTGCCTCCCTGTCTGTCTGTGAGCCCCAGTCGGGGGTGCCCCATCGCTCCCCGGAAGCTGCTCTTCCAGAGAGGGTGACCTCACATCCGAGCCCACAGCCATTTCCCAGTTACCATCCGGCCTGACCTGGCGGCGGGTGGAGGGTGCATCTGACACAGCTGGCTCCCCTCTTCCCGGGGCTTCCAGGATGCCCCCTCACCTGGCCTCCCTCTCTCTTCTCTTGCTGCTACGTCTCAGTTTTTTTTTCTTTTTCTTTTACTCATCTCCTCAGCCTCTAGGTGGTGAGAACTCCAAGGTTCCATGCAAAGCCACGGCCTAGTCAGGAAGGGGTTCGTCAGTCTTCCCACTGTATTCTTACGGCCTGGGGCCCTCTCTCACAGGACAAACCCTTTTCTTCCTTGTCTTGTCAGGGGGCCCTGGGGAGAGGGAGAGGTGGACGGGGGTGGGGTGGGGGTTGAGGGGGTACACAGGGCCAGGGCCAGAGGCCGCGGTCAGAATCAGTATTCAGGGGAGAGCTGCACATCATGGCCGCCAACCCTCAGCTTCTACACCCTCCCCTGAAGGACCTTCCCAGTCCCCGCTGCCTCCCGAGGAGGCCGGCTGAGTAATGAGTCCAAATGCACATGAGGAAATGGGGGAATCAGATGGGTTTCTCCAATTTTTAAAAAAATAGCACAGAGAGAGGGACAGGACTGCCACGAAGGAGAGAAACAGGGGTTGTTTATCTGGTACCACCCCCGCTTTCCCCTTCACACATCCCCTTGGTAAGGGCACTAGACAGGCCTCCCGTTTGAGAATGGATAAGGATTTGCCTTGAGACACTGAAAAAAAAACACACACAAAAGCACCAAATCTTCTCTCTGCGCTGCAGGGGAGCACGCACTCTTCCCGGGAAGCGGGAGAGGCATTGCTCAGGGCGAGGGCAGCTCCCGAGGCCCACCTCCACTCCGCAAACAAAGCCAGAGAAACATCTGCTGCTCCTCACCCTCCGCTCCCCCAAAGAAATGATTAAAAAGTTAAAGAAACACTTCCATATGGAAGAATCCTATCCCAACAGGTCACCACAAAGATACTTCAAACACAATAAAACAGGAAGAGCTAAAAAAAAAAAAAAAAAAAAAGAAGCAGAAGAAGCAAAGAAGTTCACAGAACCCACACAATCTTTTACATAAAAAAAATAAAGAGTGAAAAAGGAGAGCCACCCTGGCCTCACGCGGCCCAGAACGTTACACAGCTCAGAACACCACTGGCAGCGGAGCGTGTCCTTAAGCTGCTCAATGTGCTTATTATAGCAAAGGTTTGGAAGAATTCGAGAGCGGTGGCCAAAAAGACCGCCATAATCTCTATCCCTAAAGTAAACTCGGAGAGTGAATTAACTTCTCCCACTGAAATATTTCAAAGCTGAACGCCAGAGCCCCGTGTCCCCCCTACCCCACCCCACCCCACCCCACCCCACCCCGCCCCGGCACCCCACCCCGAGACCAGCCACAGTCACTTCAAATCAAAACCGCTCAGGTAGAGGCACACATCGATGGGGCACCTGAGGTGAGCCAGGCCGGCACTGTCACCGGCACCCGGACGGAAGCCTGACGCCCCCCCGCCTCTGAGGGGCCCCAGCAGAGACGGGCTGTAACTCGGGGGCCAGAGCTCCGATGGGGGGACCGGGCGGCGAGCAGACACAGCGCAGTGAGGAGCACGGCGCTGGCGGCACACAGGTCCTGCCGTGGCCGCGGCGCTGGGCCAGGTGCCCGCGGGGCCTCAGTTTCCCCACCGAGCGCTCTTCCCGGCGGGGCGGTAGGAGGGTGGTCAGGAACACACGGTGTACGCCCGCCGCCATGGCGGGTGCCGGGGGGGCGTCTCCGTCCCTAAAGCCCCGGGAGAGGCCGGAGACTTCGGCCTCGAACCCTGTGGATGCGCAAGGCCGGGGCGGAGGGGCTGGACCAGACAACGACCTCTGGGGAGGAGAGCGAAGAGGGAAAAGGACATGGGAAATACCCATTTTCTTTGGAGCTCAACGCAAACGGAGGCGGCTCGTGCGGAGCCTGCAGCCGGGAGCCGGGCGGAGAGGGGAGGGCACGCGGCCCCGAGGGGAGAGGGGAGGCCCGGGCAGGCGCTGGGCAGGGCCGCGCCCCTGCAGGAGGCTGCAGGCCGGCTTCTCCGCTCCCTCCCCTGGGCCTTAAATTGCTTCCTGCGGGGAGGACCTGGCTAATGGTTTATTTACAACAGGAAGCAGTCATTACCTCGAGGACTCGCCATTAGCCAGCAGCACAGCTCTCCCCACCAATCACCCCCGAAGATATATGAACCAGCCGCCGCCCCCCTGGACGAACACGGCTGTGGCCCTGCCCCCCGCCCGCCGGGGGAGGGAGGGGGCGTCAAATGCAGCGATGCCAGGCTCTGAGGTGGGAAGGCGGCAGGTTATTTTTTGGTTCTAACGGGGGTCCCATTTGGGCAAAACGGCACGATCATCCCCCAATCTACACTCATGCCCCCAACCTAGCGTCCCCCAAAGAACGCCATCAGGAACATGGTAACACACAGCAAACGGAGAGAGGAAAACCCTGTGGGTGAGCGGCAGGGAGCGCCGTGCAAAGCACTCGGGCCGGCCGTGTGGGCAGCCCCGTGAGGGGAGAACGGGCACGAAGGGGGTGGGCACAGGTGAGCACGCTTTCTAGAAAGACCCACCGGGGACCAGCCGGAGCTCTCTGCGGGGAGGGGCCGGACCGGGACCCAGAAGGACGCCTAAGGGAACGCAAGGCTGTCTGTTCTGATATCTAACAGCCGAGGACTGAAGGCAGGAGAGGTGCAAAAAGCTTAATAGTATTTGTAGTTCAAATTTAAGTGTTCAAAGCCCCGTTAGAGAGAGCAGGGTAATGTATGCAATGACATCTGGGACTGCAATCAGCAAAGCGCTTTCAAGAGCTGCCAAAGCAAACAGCCGAATAACAAATCCACTTTGCAGATCATCAATCTGGCCCCCGCACTTGCCAAGGTAAATAGTACAAGGGCTGGAGTTTGCTTTGCAAACCAGGGAGCTGGGAGTCGAGCAGGGCCTTGGTCCCCGCAGCACCGGTGGGGAGAGCCGACAGGCCCTCCATCTGAGCAGAAAGCGCAGAGGAAGGCAGCGGAGCGGGCTCTCGGGGAACCCGTGCAGCCTCCGCCATTGCTGAAGGCGAGGTCTGAAGGCAGCTGTCAGGCCGGTAGAGGCTAGAGCGGCACCCACTCAGGTGCCCGCTCTCCAGCCCAGACTCTGGCCGGACTGAACTTATGGATGTCTAAGAAGACAGCCTGTCCTAAGTCGCTTTTCCTCCCTCTCTTCTGGTCACCGGGAAAGGCCATGAGTTCCCAGCGTTAGGAAGGCAGAGCTGGGCATCCAGAGGAGATGCACCCTGGACCGCAGGCGCACGGGACCCTCCTCTGCTGCTTCGGAGCCCGGGGCAGCCCCGAAGGAGCCTGGCAAAGGGCCGTCCTGCCGCCCGGCTCAGCCTCTCCGATGGGAAGAGGGGCCACGGCTCTTGGTCAGGCCCAGTAGGCACCTCACCAGCCCGGACATAGAGGCCGTTTCTCTCCTCCACCCAAACCCGTCTTGATGCAAGATGCCTCCGTCCCCGAAGAGCAAGCTCAGGGAGACGTGTAATTACATATTTATTTATGCAATTATCTGTTTAATGTCTGTTTCCCCGCCACGGCGGGGCTAATGGCTTCCTGGTTGCCCGGGTCTCTCCATTACGGCACCCCCGGGGCCCACTGCCGGGATGAGGCCACAGGAGGCCCCGGGCGGGTTCGGGGGCTGAAGGAAAACGAAGGAACGTGCCGAGCACCCAGTGTGAGCGGGGACGCGCCTCCTGACGACTGGCTTTGCTTGTCTTCCATGTTTAATCGTAGTTTGGATTGGTTTCAGCAGAGTGGCTACACAATCACTTTATACAGAGATCCCCTCCCCATATTTGCAATACCCAACTGGCATCATACATAGTTACTGCAATTCTATTGTTATTATAACTTTAACTAATTTTTCATCGTTACAGTTACGGTTGATGTGCAATATTATATTAGTCTCTGATTGGACATTTAAATATATATATATATTTTATTTATTTATTGACAGAGAGGAAGGGAGAGAGAGAGAGCTAGAAACATCAATGAGAGAGAAACATCAACCACCTGCCTCCTGCACACCCCCCATTGGAGATGTGCCCACCACCGAGGTACATGCCCTTGACCGGAATCGAACCTGGGACCCTTCAGTCTGCAGGCCGACACTCTATTCACTGAGCGAAACCGGTTTCGGCTGATTGGACGTTATCTAACTTATTAAGTGGTCACCCCCCCAGAGCTAGTACCACCTGGCACCACGCGTAGTTATCACAGTGTTACTGACCACCTTCCCTCTGCTGTACTTGACTTCGCCAGGACTGTTTTGTAACTACCGATTTGTACTTTTCAATCCCTTCATCTCCTTCTCCCAGCCCTCCCATCTGCCTCCCCTTCGACAACCACCAGGCCACTCTTAGTGAGACCCGTTGATTAAACCTTAATCAGAGCCTTGTGAGGTGTTATTACTACCCCCATTTTCTAGATGAAGAAACGGAGGCTCAGAAAGCCAGTACTCACGTAATTAATCACCTTCCGCTGTGCCAACCTTAACGAATGGGCAGTAACTCTGTTTTTGGGGGAGACATGGCTGCTCAGATGGTCCCTACACCTGCCGTCTTTGCCTTGCTCACCGTGTGGGGCTCAGCAAAGCAACCAAAGAAATACCTTTTGAATCGCTGGCAGAGAAGAGCAGTCTAATCTGTTCACATCATATCTCTTGATGCTAAGGAGACGGGGCGGGAACATCTGTTTGGGGTGAGAGGGGAAGGAGAGGGAGTCCCGAAAAGTCGGCTGCTTAGGCGGAGGACGCGCCGTAAATCAGCTCTGAGAGCCGGGCTCCGCGGGCGGGGGCGGCGGGGACGGCCCCCCTCCCTCCGCACCCAGGAGGAATTTGCTGCTCCGGGGTTTCCATGGGAGAAGACGCGGCTGAAACGGGGCCTCCTAGGGAGGCTCGCCTCTGCCGACATGAGGAGAGGAAGAAAGGATGGGTGGCTGAGTGGCAGAGGCCCTGTGCGGGGTGCCGGTCCAGTTCCGGTTCTTCCTACCCAGGAAGCCAGCCTGCAGCTGAGGTCTCGGTCTCAGGCACGGGGCCGAGGCCCATGAACACGGCGGGCATGTGCTGGGCCCTGGTAAATGCCAGCTGCTGTTTTGATGAGCTGTCCTGTCCCGGTGACAGTTACTTTCCCAGAAATCACAATTCATGATTCTTTGTACCTCCTCTGCCCTGTTTCGCCATATTATGTGTAAAGCTTGAACACTTTCTGCATCGCCCTCACAATAAAACTCTGCAGAAAACACACACAAAGCACCAAAAAGCTCTGTGACACAGGCATCGTCTCACCCCGTTTTATAAGGAAGTCGAGGCTCAGAGAAGTTCCATCGCGTCCCCACGGTCATCCAGGCCGCCCTCCCTCCTCTGTGCTTCCCTGTGACTCCTAAGGAACGATCCCCATGTTCTCCTCGCCTCGACAGCCTTCCCTGAGACAGCTTTGACAGAGCAAGGAGGCATTTTGTAGATTTCCTACTGTGTCATGGTCATCTGTTTGCACATCTGCCTTCCTTGCGAGACCAGGAACATCTGGAGGGCAGAGACCGGCTCTCACTGCCTTTCTGAACCTCCAGGGCGTGAGGCCCCAGCATCTGAAGCTCGAGGGCTTGTCATCGTATGTGTTGAATTAACATTAAACGGACGGATGAACGAACGAACGAACGAACGAACGAACGAGTGAGTGAGTGCGGCGTGCTGACCTCGTTTCTCAATCAGGGAATCCAAGGACCACAAAGGTTCGGGAACTCGATAAAGCTGGATAGCGAGTCTAATGGGCTCAGGGAGGAAGGGAGGGCTGGCGGCCATGGTGTGGTCTGCGCAGGACTGGGGCCCGAGGGTGTGGGCTGAGGGGAAGGCATGCTATCGGGGACCCCGAGGCCTCCTCGGTTTTGTCCTGGGTCCTTCCTGCTTGAGGGGATGGGCAGCCATTGCTGAAGCGAACTGGTGCCTGCGGGAGGCTCTGGGGGATCAGACGCCGGCCGGGCACAAGCCCCTTTGAAGGTGGAGCTCTTCCAAGAGCCGCGGCCGTGGCAGTCCTGGCTGATGGAGTCTCAGGGCCCAGCTGTTCCCATCGCAGGGGTTTCACATCTACGCTCTCCCAGGTGGCCCACGTGCCAACCAAGATGGCGCCGGGGAGACAGAGCCCTGAGGGCACCTGGATGGGGTCCTGAAGGGGCTTGTGGGGCCACGAGGCTGCAGCCGTGGGCATTTGGGGAGGGGGACAATGTTTCAGACAGAGCACCAGTCTTGCAATCAGCAAGCTCTGGCTCTCTCGGCCTCTTACTTGCAGCACGACTTCCCGGAGCCTGGGGGAGAAGGACTCCTGCCTCACAGGTGGCTGTGGGGAGTAATAAAGTAATGGGCCTGAAAGCACTTTGTAAAATTGCAACATACCCTTCGCATGAGGTTTCTCTTTCTGCTGTCAGGTGGCTCCCTCCCGCAGGCAGGCCGCGGCCATAAAGCCATCAGGCATGGTGGAGAGCTCGGCTCCATCCTCGGGGGAGGGAGAGAGGGGCCGCTGGTACTCAGAGCAAGACGTTCAAGGCCTAGAGGACTCCTTGTCCGAGGGCTGCAGGCTGCCTGGCTGACAGCCGGCGCCCTCGGGCCGGTGAGCCCTGCCCCGGTGAGTCACCGGCGGTGGCTGTTCAGAGAGCACCTTCCTCTCACGCCCCACTGAACCCCAAAGAGAAGCCCATCGGGGCGCCTCCCCACAGAGCCTTTCTAGAAAGAAAAAGGGGAGGCCTCCCAGAGCTGCCTTCCTCAGAGAGCCGAGCCCGGCGGGCTGGGCGGCAGCTCCCACACTTGTCTGAGGCGGCCTCGCCCTGCTCACAGGAGGCCAGACCAGACACACATATGGAGAGGATTAGCCCAACATGCAAGAGAGACAGACCAGCACGGGATGATACATGGAAAAGGCCCGTCTGGCCTACACCCGAAAAGCACACCGCACAAACCCGGCGTGGGCTCGGCCGCGGGCAGAGAGGGCTTCGGGCCGGCCGCCGGCCGCTCACCTGCCAGGCGCCGAGCACACACCGGGCGGCCGCAGCAGAGGCGGCCCCGAAACGTGTCCTCTGTTCATGGTTTTCTTTTTCTTTTTTTTTTTTTTTTTAAATATATTTTATTGATTTTGTACAGAGAGGAAGTGAGAGAGATAGAGAGTCAGAAACATCGATGAGAGAGTCATCGATCAGTTGCCTCTTGCACACCCCCTACTGGGGATATGCCCGCAACCAAGGTACATGCCCTTGACCGGAATCGAACCCGGGTCCTTCAGTCCCCAAGCCGACGCTCTATCCATTGAGCCAAACCGGTCTCGGCCATGGTTTTCTTTTTTTTAAAAAAATATATTTTATTGATTTTTTTTACAGAGAGGAAGGGAGAGGGATAGAGAGTTAGAAACATCGATGAGAGAGTCATCGACCAGCTGCCTCTTGCACACCCCCTACTGAGGATGCGCCCACAACCAAGGTACATGCCCTTGGCCGGAATCGAACCTGGGACCTTTCAGTCCGCAGGCCGACGCTCTATCCACTGAGCCAAACCGGGTTCAGCTGTTCATGGTTTTCTTGACAAGAATGCCTCCTTCACTTTCTCTTGCCCCCCCTCGCCGTAGGATATAAGAACAGTTTGGACTTTTTGTCTCTGCTCCAATAAAGGGAGAGGGACCCCCCATTCCTCCCCCAAACACACACACACACACACACACACACACACACAACTTCTAAGGGCATTTCAGAAGCTCTGAGGCTGTGGTTGTGCCCTGTCAGAACCGGAGCCGGGGAACGTGAAAGAAGCCAGCGGGGCGGCCATGTGCCTTAAAAAGGGCGGTTTCTCTGAAGATCGGCGGAACCTCTGGAAATGGACCAGCCAAAGAAGCCACCTCTCACTCTCAGCCTCCACCACCTCCGTCCGTCCACCCCTTCGTCCGGAGGGTTCTCAGAGCGCTGCTGTCTCGCCCACATCTCCCTTGCCTTTCAGGAAAGGTCGGAGGCTCCTGGAAGGCGGTTCAGAGCCCCAGGCGCTGCTACAACAGCCTTGTGTAACCTTCCCGGGGTCACCCAGCTCTCCCCGTCTCCCACACTCCTCCTCCTCCTCCTTCTCCCTCAGCCCCTGCAGCACGTGGTCAGCAACGAGCCCGTGGTGAGGAGCTCCGGGGTGCCTGGCGCTGTGGTGAGCACCCCGGCCGGGACCCCGGAGCGCTCTCCTAATCAAGAGATGGGCCCTGGCTTCTCCTGACCCACCGGGGCGACGGCAGAATCGTTTCACCACGACGGCAGGAGCTCAAAGGGAGCAGAGGAGGAGCCCACATCTCGACATCTCCATGGAAACGCAACCTGTCCGTGCCTCCTTCTCCACATGACAGGGGAACTCCCAGGGAACGGAGCAAAATCAGTCAGAGGACGGGGGGGCCTCCTGAACATCTCCTCCTCCTCTCTCTCTCACTCACTCACTGCTCCTGATGCCACCACAGAGTCTTGTGGGCGACGCCTCCCAAAAATCTGTCCACCTCAGTTATTGATGCCAGCTTCGTCCGGGGCCTCGTCTCCTGGTGGATGTTCTGTAACAGTCTGTCTTCCAGAGCGACCTCCGTAAAACTCAAACACGACTAAGATCCACCGCATGAGCAGCCCACAGCCTCACCCCCGGCGCCGAGCCCAGCCACACGAGCCCTCTGTCACCTCCACTATCCCCTTCATCTCCCCCTCCGCTGACTTAGCTCACCCCTCTGGCTCAGCTTCAAGGTGACTTCCTCAGGGAAACTGTCCCCAGATGTCCCTTTCATACGCTCTCGCACCACACGAGCCATTCTCCTTGGTAACACCTCACACAATGTGTCATGGGGTTCATTGGTGAAATTACTTGATGAATGTTCTTCTCCCTCCCTAGGCCACGGACTTCACAAGCTCCACTGTGTCCAACGGCAGGGCGTTCAACAGTTTCCACACCAGCGTTTAATAGGCGTGTGATGGATGCCGACTTAACGCATGGCGGGTGCTCAGCAATGTATGAAAACACAGATTTTCATTTTTCTTTCCCTGCCAAGGGCTCCTCGCTGAGTGTTCTCGCCGGGTTTAATCAGATACCGCCAGCCTTTTGGCGGGAGAGGCACTGGGCACGGCTGGTCCCAGGGCCCCGTCCCCGGGGGCCAGCCCTGCTGCTTATCCTGCCGCAGAGAGCGGCAGACACGGCGGCTCTGCTTGGTAGAGCTGGCCCATCTCTCTCTCTCTCTCTCTCTTGCTAGTCGGGCCTGCTACTCCTGGAGTCCAGCCAGCCATTCTTTGAAAAAGAGCCCCATCACTTTAAGATGTTAGTCCCTTTGCTTGGACCATCTATCAGTGCTCCTTGCTGCCGTGGCCATGCTGCCTGCTGTTCAAATTTGTCCAATTAGACACAGCCCCACGGGGTGGAATTCAGTGTGAAATGTGCCTGCCACTGACCAAGAACGGACGGGTGTGTCACTCGGCTGCTCAGCACGGCCCCGGGGAGAGCCGGGGCAGGTCTTCTGGGAGCCGGCTGGCCACCCCGAGGCACAGGGTTGGCCTTCCCACCTCTGGAGGCCTGGGCTGTGCAGGGCAGGGCGAGGTGCCCCAGGGCACGTGGGGCGGAGGGAGGGTGGGTGTCAGCCCCACGGACTGAACGGGTCAGGCGCCGTCGGAGGGCTGAGAGTGCCTGGCCAGGGTCTGTCTGCACGGAAATCAGGATTCTCCCTGAATGTGACCATGAGACAGAGCGACACCCTCAAAAGCCTCCAGCCAGGAGCTGGCGGGTGGCGGGCAGCGGGGAGGGTGCTTCTAGAGCTCAGGCAAGAATCGCCCCGCCCCCCGGGGGATGTGGCAGGGCTGGCATGGGCTTATCTGTTCGTCGTAAAGGAAGGCTGGTAGCCCATGGTAAGGGGCTCCGAGGGGACCCGGGTGGAGACGGGTTTCAAGATAAACAGTTTCAACCAAAAAACTCTTTTGCAGGAACTCGCTAGCTTATTTATTTTTAAAATTCTCCTCAAGAAGCTCAAACCTGTCTTCTGAAAACTCGTGAAATTCTCAGAACAGCAGACTTTCGAACAAGGAGAGACGTAGCTCAGGTAACTTTTTAACACACAGTCAACTCTGAGGCGGAGTATATATATATAAAAATGCGCTAGTCAGGATATATCGGAACTGAGATTATCTGTATATATCATGTGTGATATAGTATAGAAAGGCCTATATAAATAGACACATCAATTATATTTAATCTCGATTTGAGGTTTCTCTGTGTGATTAATTCACAGAGCAGCTCTGGGCTTCACTTTCATCAATGTGCACAACGAAGGAGGTTGGGTAGAAGTGTTCCAGGTCCCTTTCATCTCCAGCCCATTCACTCATTTGCTCATTCATGGAAACATTGAGTACATGGCCTGGGTCAGGCATGGGGATGCGGAGACACGGGAAGGGGGAGTCCCCGCCTGAGAGGACGGCGAGCCACCGAAAGGCCCGAGGGCTGAGTGCTCTGGCAGAGGCTCCCCTGGGGCCCTCGAACCCGGGGAGGAGGCCCTGCTGGGCAAGGATGAGGGCTGCAGCTGGAAGTCTGATGGAAGGACCCCAAACACCTCAGACACCGGCAGGCAGCTCCCGTCTCGTCCCTTCTCCCGGCCTTGACGATGAGTTATCATTTCCCTCCAGGAGGAAGGCACAAAGGGCCAGGGGAAAGGCAGCCTGGGAAAGAGGGGAAACAAAGAGCCAACGAGCCGGCCCAGGCCCCAGGGGCCCGGGGATGAGTGAGGGCCGCCGGCTTCTGCTGGATAGCTTAGGGCAGCGGAGCCCGGAGCCGGCGGAGGGGCCGCCGCTTCCTGGGGAGGCTGGCCGCCGTGATGGATGGCTCTGGAGGAAGCGGGCTCTGGAGGAAGCGGGGTCTCCGGAGGAAACAGAGGCCCGCTCTCTGACGGAGACGCCATATGGAGGGAGGAACCGGGGAGCCTGGTCACCACCAATTCTGCCCCCACACTCGCCTCCCCCGCACACCCTCACGTGGGTAATTTCGAGAACATCTACGTGTTTCTGAAAGCACGTTCAACAGGATCAACTACTTTCCTCTCCCGAACCGGCTCTCCGAGGCGGGACGGAGGCGTTTTCCCACCTCACCGGATAGAGCAGAAGCCCCCCGGCGGCCAGCACCACGCCGGGGACCGCCGGGTTTCCGGGGAGTGTCCGGCAGGGACTGGACGCCGGGGCTGGACGGCCTTGGGCCGGCTGCTCTCGGCACTCCTTCCCCCGTTGTAGCCGAGGGCTCCACGCACTCTCATCTCCAGCCAGGGAGACGGAAGAGGAGAAATAACCAGGGTGGGTTACCCATGAGTTCTCCCCTGGGGAAGTTTGGGCTCCAGACAAAAGTCTTCTCATCTTTAAGAGACTGACTCCCTTTGTGAAATGGCTGCGCTGGCCCATCAGCTGTCTCAAAGGCTGTTGGGTTACAGCACATTTCCCCACGTGATGCTAAACCCATGTGACCATTATCCTTTCTCTTTTTCCTTAAAAAAAGAAAGAAAGAAAAAAGCACCCCAGCGGCGTAGCCGCTCAATCGAACCGATTGTGGTGCTTCCAGAAGGCATCAAAATAGCCGCCCCTCACAGGCGCCTTGTTTTCAGGAAGGAGATGTGAAGTCCTCACTCTAGGGCCCCAAACGGACATCCATCCCCTGACAAACGCCCCCCTTTCTCCCAGAGCCTTTTCCCCTTTCTTTCTTTTCTTTTTTTTTAAAAGAGGGACTTAAAAATATCAACACCCATAATGAGACAATATTCTCAGCTCACTTCTGGCCAAATTTTATTTTCGGCTTCAAGTAACTGGGAGTTCTTTATGGTCAAGGACAAAACAGCAAGAGGCTGGGAAAACCTCATTAAAAGAACACAACAAGGAACCAACACAACTCACTTGTTGGAAATGAAGTGGAGGCCGGAGGGCGTGGGGGGCGGGGAGGACGAGTGGGAGGCACGGCGAGGCCATGTTCTTGGCGAGGCCATGTTCTTGGCGAGGCCTCAGGCCCTGAGAAGTTCCCAGCCATCGGAGCTGCGGCTGAGTTACCGCCTCGTTGCTAAGAGGATGGCGGGAGGCTCGGGGGGTGACCTCGGCGGGCAGGCCTGGGTCCTCACCGAGAGGGATGGGAGGAGAGAGTTCTTTCCGTCTTAAAGACCACTCAGTGCGGCAGCGCCTCTGACACCCGGTCTCACAGAGGCTAGCACCTTCCCTGGGGTGAGCCCCTGGCACGTGCCTCATCATGGGAGGGAAGGGCTGCCTGGCCCGAACCTCCTGTCCCCCTGGGCCCAGCGGCCTCTCCCTGGGCCACGCACTGACGTTGCTTTGGCTCAGGTTCCTTCCTGGCCCGAGGACCACAGCCGAGCTCCTAGAAAATGGCCCCGAGTCCTCAAGAAGCCAGAGGAGGGATGGGTACAAGGGGATAAGGAAGGGGAGGAGGAAGCGGGGACATCTCTTAGTGAGAGAGAGCCAGCATCTTTGCCCTTGATCTTCTGCTCTGTCCTTCCTTGGGTCAGGGACGTGTGGCCATTTCATTTCATGCCACATGGATCCAGAGGACGGCATGCTAGACAGAAACGGAGAGCCTGCTTGAAACAAACGAGCAAAGAGTGGAAACGGGAGATACCACATTTTAGTTGTTTGTAAAGCTCATTAGAAGGAGCACAGGAGGCCAAAAGACACACTAGGTCAAGGATCCAGAAGACACGAGTTCTAGTCTCCGCTCCGCTGCTGACTAATGTTTACGATGTGGAACAATCTCAAGTTCGCTGGGCCTCTTTGTGACAAGATCTGTGAAATGAGCTCACAGGAACAGTCCCTGCCCACATCACAGCCTGCCTTCAAATCCACCCGAGACAACGTGTGCGAAGGCCCTCTGTACACGCAGAAGCATTACACCCGGGTGATATATTATTATCAGGACACAAGAGCTTAGTACACATGTTTCAGGCAGATTGGAGGAATCCTCTTTGCCTACTGAGAAAACATCTGAAACATCCAAAGCAAATATTAGAGAAAGTCTAATCACACCCTCAGGGTCCTGCCGCTAAAGCAGGTAAACGCTTCCTGGCTATTCCGTCTGATGGAGGGCTGGACGAGATACAACATGAACCCGAGGGGAAAGGGAAATCACTTTTGTCAATGTCACAACGGCAAGCCATGAGAAGCCTGTGGTCCAGCGCGGAGAAGAACACAAGACCCCTTCAGCAGCCCGAGACGGCCGGGCAAACTTTGGAATCCAATACTGTGACATACGGTAACTCCGCGGCATAGCAAGCGGGTTTATACGCATAGGATCAATACATTTGACATGTTATTTAATTATCATCTTCAGTGACAGAGACGATATGAAAACCTAGCATCCGCCTTCTGACAGTGGGACAAACCAATTGGCATAATTAATTATTCCTTATCCCAATCCCAGCAGAATTGTACACGATCAGGCCAGCCCGTAGATCTGGCTTCTAAGGTTCCCTTCATACGCTAAGAGGTGGAAGTAGGGGGAGTCGCTTCGCCAGGACGGGGCCTTTTTATTGGAGTGAAAAGCTCTCTGTGGGTTTCGGGATCCGATGGCCAGCACCACCCCGGGTTCTCTCAGAAGAGGAGCGTTCCGGGATCGTGGCCGAGGACGAGGATGTGTGCACGGAGAGGGACGGAGGGGAGGGACGTCAGCTGAGGCAGAGGCAGGAGGAGCCGAGAATGACGGCATTCCTCGAATCCTGCAATCCCAGGCTTAGAGGCGGAGAGGTGTGGAGAGGTCTGTAACCCCTCTCCATCACCTCCCATGAGGCCTGGAAGAGAGAACGGACTGGCTCAAGGTCGCCCGGCCTCCCGCAGGTCCAGGCCCACGCTTCCCGGCAGAGGGAACGAAGCTCCTCCTGTGGCACCAGGAGCAGCTGCCCGGGTGGCCGGCCAGCGCAGCCCACAGGGCCGTGGCTATGATCATACCCGCGGCAGGAATGCGCTCTCCGGCGAGGCCTGGAGAAATTACAGTTAACGTTTAACAGGACGGGGCCGACATCAAAGGCGCTGCTGCAGCTGGACCCAAACACGGCGACCAAACTGCTAACGCCGGCAGAAGCTGCAGGTGGACGGAGCCGGCTGGAAATAGCCCGCGTCCCGAGAGCGGGGTGGCCCCGGAAACCCCACGCCGCAGGGCGGGGAGGAATAGGAGAAATAACCTCCCGCCTGTTTGTGGCTCCGCGTGTTGTTAAGCCGTCTGTCCGTCTGTCCGTCTGTCCGTCTGTCCGTCTGTCCCTCGCTAAGGACACTGGGATGCAGCCACGTCTGCACTCAGGGGAGGGGAGGGGGTGTGGCCGCGAAGGTGGGGTGGGGTAGGTGGTGCTGCCCTGGGGTCTCAGGAAGCGCTACAGTTGCTCCAACAGCAGGAGCGGGAGAGAGGAGATGCTGGCGCTCAGACGCCACCAAGGAGTGGAGACTGCACATCCCGGACGGAGCCCGAGAAGCGAGGTCCCAGTTAGAAACGTTACTCCCGGAAGCTCTGCTCCTGCCTCCGAACGGGCAGAATTCCGCGGCAGAAGCCTAGCTTCCGGCCACGGCCCTGCTCTTACACGAAGGGCCGCCCCCACCCTCCTGGGCTTTCTCGGGCTCTGGGCCCGCCTGGCCCGGGCCTGGTCCCATGTGATGTGGAAGGAGAGGAGCCGAAGGCAGGACGGAGCGTGGCCGCTTCCTGCACTCCCGGGATGCCCGCGGCGCCCACGCCACCTCCGCTGTGCATTGGCCACTTGGCCTGGCGGGTCAGGCCCACGGAGCCGGCCTGGTCAGGGCGTTCTGGTCTCAGTCAGGGCCGGCTGGCATGCCCCCCCGGCTGCCCCCGCCCCCGGACCTCACCCAGGTTCTTCAACAAGCCTGCCCTGGGGTGAGTGGAGGGAGGAGGGTCAGCGCCAGCTCCCTGCCCCCGACAGACCACCGGCGGCTGCCGCACAGGGCTTGGCACCGAGGCTCTGTCCTACCCCTGAGGACAAGCTCACCGAGCTGGGCGCTGCCTCCTGCCTCCATCAGCTTCGGTTGTCGGGGAACAAGACCCTGCCTTACCCTCAGCCCCAGCTCCCTGGCCCCACCCAGGCGCCTGGGGGACTCCCAGTGTGCCTCCGAGGGCCCCTGCCAGCGGCCCCTCCTGCTGCCACTGCCCCGCCAGCCCGGCCGCCTGCAGAGGGCCGTGTCCCAGAGTCCCCATCACTCCACCAGGCGGGGTACCTCCCAGACCACGGCCCCGGCACCAGGAGCTGTCTAACCATCAGGCTGACCTCACACCGGCCCACAAGCACACACACCGGCGCACGAGAAGGGCTTTTGTTGAGAGCAAAATGGTCAGCAGGCGAAGGGATGAATGAATGAATGAATGAAGAATGAATGAATGAATGAACGAAGAGTGAAAGCACACAGCCTACCGCTCAGGCGGAGCTGCTTTCACATCGCCATGACGGCCTGCCCTGTGTGGATGCCTGGGTGGGCGCTCTCGCTGACCATGGCCTCGCCCTGAGCTGGTGAGGGTGGCGGGAAGGCAGGGAGCGAGCAAAGGCTTCCTAAAAGCCTGGCACCCAAACGCACACACAACCGAACCCCCGGGGAAAGCCACTGAATGCGATCCAAAGGGCACAGCACACAAGATGCCAGGCTGAGAGAGCAGACAGCAGGCGCGGGAAGCCGGGCATGTTTCGGGGAACAAAGCAGCAAAAGCCTGTTCTGGGGAACAAAGCAGTGGTTACAGAGCCTCCGGACGGACGGACGGACGGGGCCGCAGCGGCGGAGGCGGAGAGGGCGCCTGGTCCGCCCAGAGCCGCCGGAGTCTGCTCCCCGCACTATCGATCCGATCGCGTCCGAGAGGAATTCCTCCGGGGGAAGCAGCTAAGCGTGATTTAAGTTGGAACTGTTAATTTAATAAACCCGAATGGCAGGAATTGCTGTAAGTTACCCGGAGGAATGGGGCAGGTGTTTGAGAAGAGGAAGGGTTTCTTTTCTGAAGAATTGGCCTTTTTATTTTCTCCTTCCCTCCTTCCCCCTTCTCTCTCTCCTCTCTCTCCCTCCCTCTTTTCCTTCCTTTTATCGAACAGGAGGCACACACACACACAGCCTCTTCCACCGCTCTAAGAACCCCGGGTTTTCCCCGAGAGCACGTCTCCCGTTCAGCGCATTATCCGCCCGGCGCCTGCGGTGGATCAGACTCTCTGAGCATGAGGGACCGCAGCAGGAAGGTGAAGTTGGGTGAAACAGAAACAGACCCGTGAGCAAGGCAGACAGACGCCAGGGAACCTCTGAGCCTCCCCAGGGCTGGCCGAGAGAGAAGGCGGCACAAAGCGTTTGCCCCCTGGAATGCCTCTTGGAGGAGAAGCAGGTGGCATCTGGCGATGGAAGGGAAGAGGAGGGGAGGTGAGGAGGGGAAGTGAGGGGGTGAGGAGGTGAGGTGAGGGGGTGGGGAGCGGTATGAGCAAAGACAGAGGGCCGGAGACAGGGGCCAGAATCCAGGCCCACATGGCGGGGAGCTGAGGGGTGAGGCTGGAGAGTGCTCGGAGTTGGGGAGAATCACTGAGGTCCCCGGCTCGTACCCCTGACTTTGAGGAGAGAACACGGCACCGAGAGAGCACGGAGGGTCAGACGGAGCCGGGTCCGCAGCCCTTGGGGGGCCTCAGGGCACGCCCCAGAATGTCTGGTGAGGAATTAAAAAAAAAAAAATACTTCATTGATTTTTTTTTTACAGAGAGGAAGGGGGAGAGAGAGAGTTAGAAACATCAATGATAGAGAATCATCGATCAGCTGCCTCCTGCACACCTCCTACTGGGGATTCACCCGCAACCAAGCTACATGCCCTTGACTGGAATCGAACCTGGGACCTTTCAGTCCACAGGCCGACGCTCCATCCACTGAGCCACACCGGCCAGGGCTCTGGTGAGGACTGAAGGCGTTTTCTAAGCACCCTGCTCCTCGGACGGGTGCAGAGCAGTCCCACGTCGGGGCAAACACAGTGGCTGCGAAGAAGCGCACTCCCACCTGGCATCCCCTCCGGTGGCTGAAACCTCCAGTTCCTCACACACAGACCGGCCGGAGAGAGCGGTTTCCCTCCCGCGCACCATTCGCTGGCCCGGCAGAGCAGGCTAGCGAGCCGGAATAATGGAACCGCGGGCCAGCTGCGGGGGGCAGCGAGGGCACGTTTTTCACTGGGGAGACCACACAGCGGAGAGGGGCGCGGGAGATAAGGCCTGCGTGGAGATTTACTGAGTCTCCGAGGCAGAGACGCCGGCGCGCTGGAATCCTCCGGCCGTTGCTATTTCGGGTTTGGCACGGACGCGGGTCTGGGAGTTGCGATCGGGCCGCCGTGGCCGGACCGGGAGTCGCTGTGGCGGAGGGGGTGTCCGGGCAGCGGGGAGAGAGAGGGGAAGCCAGGGGCTCAGAGCCGGGAGGGCCGAGGCCGCCCTCCCACCGCGTGTTCTTGGAGAGGGAATGCGGTCAGAGGGCGAGGGCCCGGCTCCCTCCCTGGCAGTCCTGGCGTCCGCTCTTGTCCATTCTGCGGGCGGGCGAACACCCCCTGCCTTCGGATCCTCTCCAGGGGCAGAGCAGGGGGGCTGAGCCTTCTCAGGTTTGTGGGGGGGGGGGAATGGAAAAAGGTGCCGCGGGCAGGTTGCCAAACGGTGCTGGTTCTGTACCCACGGGAGGCAGTTGGTGTGATGACAGGAGCCTCAGACGCCCTGAGGTTCCGGCTCCCTCCCTGCCTCTGCCCTAGGTGACAGCGGGCTCCGGGCAAGTCCCTTCCCCGCCTGGGCCTGGCCTCCCACGGCATCACACCGGGAGCCGGGCCTTCCAGGTCCGACATGCTGCTCCTCGGAGGGGACACGAGATACATGGCGGGGGGGGGGGGGGCAAGCGAGTCTTTGTTTGAATGGGAACGGGAAGAGGCTGGCGCTGCCAGCGGACAGGCTCCCGGAGCCAAAGCTAAGTACGGGGCGGGGGGAGCGGGCGTCCGAGGAGACACGGGGCCGCGAGTGGTGGCTGGCGACACCGTCCTGCAGCGCCTCTCGCTCTCGCTCGTCCCCTTAATTGGGAGCTTGCCTCTCCAGCTGTGTATTTTTATCCTGTGCCCTGGAGCCCGCACCAGGAGGGCTGGAGCCAGAGGCCGCTCCTTGTTTAATCGTTAACCGCCTTGGCCCTGCGGCCCGGCCCCGCGGAGGGCCCCGGTCCAGATGCTGCGCCTCCGGGCGAGCGGGGCCCCGGGGAGGATGCGGAGCCGGACCGGGAGCCAAGCTCCGTCCCTCCTGCGCTGGAAATAAATCCCTTCCACCGTCCGGCCCACACAGATCCCAGGCCGGCCGGCCAGGCCTCTCCGGTGGGGTTTTATTCTGGTAACAGAATGCTTGCGATCAGCAATTCTTTTCTCCTCTTACCCGCTCTCCGTGAGGAGCCAACGGGGCTATTCCTTGGGCTCCACTTTCTGCGTCTGAGATGCGGTTGAAAACGAATATTCCAGATGTTTCCTCGTGTGTTAAGTGGAACCACAGACGGAGCTTCCGGGAGGAAGGCAGCATGGCACGGTGGAAGGGCCCTCACTGCAGGCAGGCAGGCAGGCGTCTGCTCTGTGCTCTGGGCTTCCATGCTGCATGGCCTCGGGCAGGCCATGCTCCCCTGACCTTCCGCTCCTCTGACCCTCCGCTCCTCTCCGACGGACATGACAGCTCTGCCCTGGGAACAGCGCTCCCACTGCTTGGGAGCAACCACGTCGTTCTGACTTATCCCCCATCATGTGGTCCGTGCCTGAGCCAGAGTAGGTTTCCTGGTTCATCCCCGCGGAGTTGGTGATAAAAAGACTCAGGATTTTGAGGAGACTGATGCGATTCCCGATGAGAAGTGCCTCGCCTCGCACACGGTGCTTGGAAGTGCTGGCTTAGCCCGGCGGGCGTGGCTCAGCGGCTGAGCGTCGACTTATAAACCAGGAGGTCACAGTGGATTCCCAGGTGGGGTGCACGCCCGGATTGCGGGCTTGACCCCCAGTGTGGGACGTGCAGGAGGCAGCCAATCAATGAATGATTCTCTGTCACCATGGATGCTTCTATTTTTCTCTCCTTCTCCCTTCTTCTCTGAAATCCACATACATACATACATACATGTGCTTGCTTACTGGTCAGCAGCGCTTGCAAACACTCTTCTTCCACCTGAGCCATGTTCGTGTTCAAAGGAGGATGCAGATCCCATGTTATGCCCATTGAGGTAATGAAAAGACATGGGAATAGTTTCCTAATAAATTCAGAACTGACCCTCGGGCTCTCTCTCCCTGAAGCGCTCTCCCTGGCCATAGAAACAAAAGCCAAGCCGAGACAGAGCCAGCGACGCCGATGGCGGCGGCGGCAGGAGGTCCTTCGGCAATACCGATGGCTTCCTGGCCGTCGGGTCTTCCAAGGAGATTCACGGGCGTGGAAACCAGCTCTGTGAGGGCCCCTGGCACACTGGGCCATTGTCCCCGCACAGAAGCAAGCCGGAACGAAAGGATGAGTGGGATTTTCCTTGCACCGGCCACAATACATATGTTTGTTCAAGGGAAAGGAGTCGGAGCGAGAAGGCGCGGGCGTCTGCGGCTGAAGAAAAGCGCGTTTGTGCGGCCACAGTGGGGAGACTGTCCGGGCGGCCATTTACCCGACGGCATGGCCAGGGTCAGTGTCGTGCTGGGGCATGCCGACGCGCCAGCCTCTCAGGCAGATGTGGCTCACACAGGGCATCTGCCGCTGGGAGACCGGGCATCCCCGAGACGTGAGGCCCACCTGGGCTGCCACCCCCTTTCTCCGTGCTCCCTTCCAAGCTCGTCCTCGGACAGGCCTGCCGAATGGATGCCTCCCGGATATCCAGGAACCCTAACGTGTGGAACCGGCCCCACTGTTCTAAGGGGGGATTCAGGGAGAACGCCTCGTAATGATAAGCCAGGCCCTGCATATAATAATAATAATAATAATAATAATAATTATATATATATATATATACATATATATATATATTTATTATTGATTTTTTTTTTACAGAGAGGAAGAGAGAGGGATAGAGAGTCAGAAACATCGAAGAGAGAAAATCATCAATCAGCTGCCTCCTGCACACCTTCCACTAGGGATGTGCCCACAACCAAGGTACATGCCCCTGACCAGAATCGAACCTGGGACCTTTCAATCCACAGGCCGATGCTCTCTCCACTGAGCCACACCGGTTTCGGCGGAACATGTATTTTTTAAACACAGGAGGCCAAGTCCCCTTCGGCCCTGTATTTCAGGGGGATGGAAGAGCAGCAATTTACCTACAAGCTCTTCAAGCAGCCTAGAAATTAGTACACGCCAAGTTCTCCAAACGAGAATAATGTGTCCTAATATGGATTAAAAAAAACCCACCAAATATCTACAAACTAAACAGCCTGACTAGAGATCCCAAATTTGGACTTTGAAGGATGAACTCCATCAGCCACAGTTAAGATCCAATCTACTACAGAGAATCTGCGGTCTCTGATGGGGTTGGTTATAAAAATTTCTCAAAAGAAGAGCTGATATGAAATCAATGTAAAATAAACTTCAATATGTGTTGATACGTAGAGCAAGTTAGGCCCTCCATATAGTATGAGCTCAAATAAGAAAAAAAAAAAAGAAAAGAAAAAGACATACATTCATCACATTTATATACATTCGCACAAAATGTGTGACAATAATAACAGCTAATACTTATATGGCATTTATGGTCAGGCAGTATTTTTTGTGTGGTGGGCAAGCAGTATGTTAAGGGTTCTGCAAACATTCACTCATCAATCCTCAGAACAACCCTAGGAAGTAAGTAAGCTACTCTATGGATGAAGAAACTGTGGCACAGAGAGGTTAAGCAACTTGCCCAAGGTCACACAGCTAGGAGAGGCAGAGTTGGGAATTGAAGGCGATGTGGGCTATGCTAGACTCCGTGTGTGGAGCTAAGCTAACACCAGTGATCTGGAAGATCCCCAGAAGCCATCTGGAACAAAGCCTTCCCTCTTCATTCTAACGTCCACACAGGCCGACAGAATCGGAACCCTTTTCTCTGACAGTATTTGCCCCTAGAATGATCTGTTTAGACTTTATGAGACGTAGCCGTGGAGGGCAGGACATGGAGGCCTCTTCCTCCTCTTGTCTCCTCCTCCTAATTTTGGGTTCACGGCTTCACTCAATGCCAGGGCTCAGGGGAAATGCTGGTTTCTGATGCAGTCCAGAGAGCGATCTAAGATGCTCTCATTGCAGATTATTTCGAAGACCCCTCCACATAGGGAGTGGTGGGTCAAAGATATGGGAGCTCAGACAGAGCAGGGAGGAAGGGCTGGGAATCTGGAAGAAGAAGAAGAAATGTGATCCCTTTGATCCATTCACCCGGCAAACCCACAGACAACCGAGAACCAGAACTAGGTTCATTACCTCTGAATTCCTACATCTAACTAGAGGCCCGGTGCACAAAACTGGTGCACAGGTAGGGTCCCTAGGCCGGCCGGTGCTCAGGGGGATCAGGCTCCCCGCCTCCTCCTTCCCTCGCTCTCTCAGTGCCCTGCTGCCACTGCTGGTCACCCGCCATGCTCCGCGGCACCCCCTGGTGGTCGGAGCACATCTTAGTGAGCAATCGAACGCCGAGAGGACACTTTGCATCTTAGCCTTTTATATATACAGATTATTGACCATATGAACTAGTTCCTGCCACATGGCTGGGATATGGCTTCCTTATGAAGGTGGTAACCTAAATGCTGTTGTTTTTATAAGGAAAACTGCTTTAAGCATAAGCTTTCCCTTAATTTTATACCTTCAGCTCTAACCACGGGTAGTCTCGTTCACGGGTGTTCATGGCTACCTTTTCCAAATTCCCATTTGACTTCACAAGCTGCTTCTTACAAGGGGTGTGGGTTCCTGGGACACTCCCAGTTGCCACCTCCTTCCTCTTCAGCCCATGAGCCCCCAAACAAGCCACCACCTCCCCACGACGGTGGCTCCGCAATCCCACACCGCCGCTCGGAGGATCGCTCACCAGCTCCACTCTCCGCTCGGAGAGCCCTACGAATGTCTTCTCCTCGGGAGAGGGATGCCCTCAGGTAGAGGGGCAGCACCTTTCTGAGACGGAGCTGCTCTTTTTCCGGGAAAACACACATCAGAATATTCTCTCAGGACAGGATGAAGCTGGGAAGCAGAGGGCAAGCGAGGCAGGGCGGGGCCCCCTGGCCCTCCCGCAGCCCATTCGACACCCACTTCAGGCCCAGTTACGCCCTCCAAGTGGCCCCATGCTGCCTCTCCTAAAGGGGCAATCCGGGGAGGGATGCTACAGAGTTTAGTCTTCCTGTGTTCTCATCTCCCCACGCCAGCTCTCTCAAAACATTTCCCCTACCTCTCCACACTCCCTCCGGAGCCTGGAATGAGTGAGGAGGAGAAAAGAAGATTCTTGAAAAAAGATTACATCTTGAAAAAAAAAACAACACAAAACAAACTTTTTTGTTTGTTAATCCTCACCACAGGATGTTTGTTCCACTGATTTTTTAAAGAGACTGGAAGTGGGAGGGGAGGAGGGGGAGAAAGAAAAACATCAATGTGTGAGCGACACATGCATTGGTCGCCTCCCCCATGCACCCGACTAGGCCCAGGATCAAACCCAGGTACATGCCCTTTACTGGGACTCTACCCCGAAACCCTTTGGTGCGCAGGCTGACACTCTAACCACTGAGCTACACCGGCCAGGGCTCCATCTTGAAACTTTTGATGGATGGGTGCACATCAGTAACACATTATCTAATGTCACTATAAGCCTTCTCACACAGGCTAAGGTTCTCTTCTCCTCCTGCCACGAAGCTCAGGGCTGAGAGAAGCTTTACTTCTTAGAGGTGGGGGTGGGGATCCATCCATGTTTGGGTTAGAATCACGGACTCCACAAGGAAGCAGGATTCCATGCTGAGAACCGTCAGAGGATGTGCCTGGCAGGTCCCGGGCGCCTCTGTTGTGGGGAGCCCACAAGGTGGGGACAGAGGGGACACCTCCAATACTCTCCAATACACCCCCTCCCCCACCCCCCTCAGGCGGTTCACAAACTTTCTAAGGATAATGTTGCCAGATTCCGGTGCATAAAAAAAGTAGCTGGAAGAAAAAAAAAAAAAAAAGAAAGAAAAAAACTCCAACCATAAATAATGCCAAGTAATAAAGGAGGTGAATGTTTCTGTTATTAGATTCTTTCATTGTATAAATCTGTTTAATAAGCTGGCTAGGAATCACTGATAGAAAACAGACTTAGCGTGGTGTTACAGACCAACCCGTTCCAAAGGCCAGGATGGGAACGCAGGCCAAGTTATACTTTTCTGCTCTTAACCAGTGCAGCTTAAAATGTAATTGTTGTTTCCCCGTTCAAAGATGGAAAATGTCTGAGGAGGCTGTGTTCGGAGGGAGGGGAAGGCATGCTCCCTGTCACAGACCACTCTCCCCCCCTCCCCAGCCCACCCCCACTCCCCGTACTCATTTGAACTCCGGGCGCTGTATTTATAGATCGTGCTGCCTTTTGTCTTACTCACTGAGAAAGCCTGGGGTCTGTGTATGACTCCTACTTTTTAGAGTCCTATTTCTCAACATTTATACGCGCGTGTTTAGAAAAATCCCTCCAAATATCCTCCTTTTGACCCAAGAGCCATGGCAACCACTTTGGCTAGAGAAGCTCACGGAACACGAAAGGGAGCGGAGAGGGGTGTGTGTGAGGGGATGGGGGGGTGTGGGGTGGCGGATGGAGTGGAGGTCTCTGGGGTCACATTCATCTACCAACACGACGGTGTATAACGGCTTGTTGATGTTTCCCTGGGATTGGTTCCTATCATCGTGATGGGCTGTAAGATGAAATGCCATCAGCTAGCTGAGGGCCTGAGTGGAAATATTTACCAAATGGCATAAACAACAACACCGGGAGTCCCCTCGCATCCTCAGCCGCGCTCTGGGGGCTTGGCCAGAGGCACCCGCGCTGTTGTTTATAGCACAGGGATGCATAAACCTCCCCGCCCGGCCCGTCTCGTCCGGACCCTGGTTCCCAGGCCCCTTTTAAGGAGGCCCACACACAGCTAAATACAGAACGCAGACGGTAATTGGATGAGCTGGGTCCTTTGTTGTTGTTAATCCTCACCCGAGGGTATTTTGCCCATTAATTTTTAGAGAGAGTGGGAAGGATTGGGGTGGGTAGATAGATAGATAGATAGAGATGTGTGAGAGACACTTCGATTGGCTGCCTCTTGCGTGTGCCCCACCCGGGCGGGAGAATAAACCTTGACCAGGAATTGAACCTGAGACCCTTCGGTGTGCAGGCCAGCACTCTAGCCACTGAGCCACACTTCCCAGGGTGGATGAACTAGGGTCTCTGTCTGACCAAGTTAATTCATGTTTGGAAACGTTACGTGTCAGCGGCATGAAGGCGCGCCATCTGGAGCTGGGCAGAGGGCTGTGCTCCATCGGTCACCACGCGGCGGATGCGTCTACGCCCTTCACGTGGGTCACATCCAAGCGCCTAATAGGAGGCATTCCAGAAATGAGTGAGAGCTGGACGTGAATACGTTTAATTCGGTTACTTTCCAGCACGTTGGCTGTGAAGCCTTTCCCCAGGAGGCGCAGCCCTTCCGGAGCTTTGAAAAGGAGGCATGTAATGCAGCCCAGAGCACAGGACTGGGGCTGTAGGCCTCTGTCGTTCTGGGATTTACGGGGTCCCTTTGTGTCTGCGTTCTCCTCTCTTTGGACACAATCCCACGGAGGGAGACGGGATGATCGCTCTTTCAGCCGGTCGATCCCACACACAGAAGGTGACGCGCAAAGGGGACCATTTGTGAATGCAGACGTGAGGACTACAGGTAACAAGACTGTCCTGCGTATTTGAAAGTTGCTAAGGGGGCAGATCTTAAAAGTAGATCATACGCTGAAGCCGGTTTGGCTCAGTGGATAGAGCGTCGGCCTGCGGACTGAAGTGTCCCAGGTTCGATTCCGGTCAAGGGCATGTACAGTGGTTGCAGGCACATCCCTGATAGGGGGTGTGCAGGAGGCAGCTGGTCGATGTTTCTCTCCCATTGATTTTCTAGCTCTCTATCCCTCTCCTTTCCTCTCTGTAAAAAAAATCAATAAAAATATATATTATATATATATATATATATATATATATATATATATAAAGTAGATCATACAAGGGAAAAATTGTAACCGGGTGAGGCGATGGATGCTAACTGATCTCATGTGGCAATCACGTCGCAATATATGCACCTATCAGATCGTCATGTCGTACACCTTATGCTGGCACGGTGTTATTTACCAGTTATATCACAATAGAACTGGAAACAAGTGAAAAGGGGCCACCTACATGTTGACCGGAGGCTAAAAGAAGTGAATGCTACGTTCGTTCTACTTACAGCCGTGGGAAATGCAAGTAGAGAAAGAAAGGATGGGTGAGCCTTTGCTGCGATGCCTCTCAAAGAACTCGGGTAAATGCACATAAATGATAGTAAACATAGAGGGGGGAAAGTGGGAAAAAATTACAGGTTGTATTTTTGTTCCCCAAAAAGCAGATTTTCCTTCTGGGAACGGTCCCAGAGGAATGAGGTGGCTGAGCAGAGCGCCGTCGCTCTTCCTGACTGTGGGATGGGAACCAACGTTCAGGAAGTGCCGACCCCGCCCGCCCGCGCTGGGGCCTGAGCCTCAGTCCGGCTCTCTGAGTCAGCGGCTTATGGGGAAAGAAGCACACACACACACACACACACACACACCCCACAAGGACTCGGCAGAACGACCCTCTGATGAACACCGTCAGCTCTGAGAGAGGCGCCGGGCTGGGCCACCAGCCTGCAGGCGGGAGTGCCACCCTGGCTAAGGCCCAGAGCTGCTCCTAGAAAGAGCTGGCTCCAGGAATGCCCGTGACTAGGTTCTTTCGTTGTGGAAACGGTTAGAAAGAACCGTTCTACTTAAGCCTGGGAAAGAGCCCAAGTTCCACCCAGAGATGAGTGAGCCCTGGCCGCATAGCTCCGTCCATTCAGTCTTTAGAGGGACAGGGCCTGTGACGATGGCAATCCTCTTAAGAAGAGCCACTTTCACCTGTTGCTTTTATCCTAATAGGAATAAAACCTTAGAAAATGGAGAGAACTTGAGGATCTTAGGCAACTGACAGACACGTGGGAAGCTCAATGCCCTGTGGAAGTGTCTACCTGTATGAGGTACCTGGATATGCACAGGGTTTTATGAAAACTCAGAGGAATGTAACCTACCAACCAACCTACTTAACAACCTACCTACCTACCAACCTACCTATCTAGCAACCTACCTACGTACCAACCTATCTACCTTCCTACCAACCTACCTTCTTAATTCCTTCCTCCCCCCCTTCCCTTCCTCCTCCCATCCCCTTCCCCCACCCTCCCTCCGTCCATCCGCCTGACCTTCCTTCAGCTGAGGCTTTCCAGAGGAAGCAACATACACGCTGAGCCTGTGGTATGACTAAGTAGACAGAAGGCAAAACTGAGAGGGCCACTCCAGGCATCGAATACTGACTCATGGGAAACCAAGAATCCTGGTGATGGTGAAGCATAAAAACCGAGGAAGGAAGTGGTCAGCACTGTGGACGCCGAGGGAGGCAGAACCCAGACGGAAGCCGGGCTTTGCAGGCCACGCTCAGGAGCCTGGGCTTTCTGCCTGGGAACCCGGAGCCTCTGGCAGGCAGAGCCCCAGCGGCACAGGGCAGGTGAGGGAACACAGGAGGTAACGAGGCTCTGAACCAGGAATGCCCAGGAGAAAGGCCAGGATTGAGAACTTTCAGATGGGAAGAGAGAAGAAAGAGCAGGAATCGCTGCTATGTGTGGGGAGGCCGCGGGGAGGATGACCCCGTAGCTCTAGCTTTGTAGGAATGGCCTTGGTAGCGCTGTGGGGAACGGGGCACGGTTAGGAGGGCTCGGGCTGGGAACATGACGCCTATTCTCCACCCAGCCATCCAGCAAGCTTTACTGAGCGCCTATCCAGCGCCAGGCACAGAACTCGGTGCCGAGATCACCGAGATGACTTCCAGCTCTGCCGTTCAGGAGGGCGTCAGCGAGGCCAGCAGAAACCCGCAGCCCGGAGTGATAAAAGAGGATGGAAACACCGATTCTGCCCCGATCCAGGCAGAGCCAGACACAGGCGCTGGGAGGGACGGGGAGCACCTGGCCCCCTCCTGCGGGCTGGCCGCTGCCCACTGTCCTCGCTCCCCGAGAAGGAAGCCAAGGACAGTAATGAGCAGTGACAGCAGGAAGAGAGAGCACCAACATCCAATTAACAACAGGTGGTAAGGCTGTCAGTTCAAATCTCCGTCTCGGAAGCCACGCCGGGATGGGGCTGAATCCAGAGCAGCATTCGGACTCGATTGAACCCACGGCACTAATTGCTGGGCGAAGCCCCTACACTCACCCTCGCCCGCTGGGTGCTTCTCTGGCAGCTCCCGGGTGCCAGGCTGCTGCTGGGTCCCCCACCCTCCCAGAGGAGGGACCGTATTGTTTTGGGCCGCCCAGTGCACAGCTCTGGCTCCAACGACATCCTCTTCATTTTATCTCCATAAGATGACATTCAAATCTTACTTGGAAAAATCAATACCAGCCCCAGCTTTGCTGTCTCAGCAGCAGAGCTGTTCACACAGGATGGTGGCTGCGGTGCTGGCCGGTCCAGCTCGGAGGTCCCTTCGCCGGGCAAGCCCTTGCCTTGGACGGCCAACGCGAGGGGCCGGCTGGGGTGCTCATACACAGGGGGCTCGGGCAGCCAGCTCTGCCTGGAATATTCGAGGACCGCAGGGGGTCACGGAAGGGTCCTTGCAGAGAGTGCTCTCCCCCAAGTCCTTTAACCGCACACACTCATATCTTTATGGATTTCAGAGAGGGAGGGAGGGAGAGAATCATCAACAATGAGAGGGAACCATTGACCGGCGGCCTCCTGCATGCCCCACGCTGGGGATCGAGCCCACCATCTGGGCCTGTGCCCTGATCAAGAACAGAACCCCGTCTTCCCAGCTCACAGGTTGACGGTCATCCACGGAGCCACCGCGGCCAGGCCCGCCATGCTTTCCTGAAGGCGAAGGAACCCTGGAGCCTGCAATCTGGGCATGTGCCCTAACCCCTGACCTCCGGGTTCAGAGGCCTACACTCCACCACGGAGCCATGCCGGCTGGGCTCTCCCAAAGCCCTCAGTGCAGAGATGAGCGGCTTAGGAAGTGATCTAGATCCCCAGTCTACAGTCAGAACGAATTCCGTTTCACTGCCTTCCTCTACAGAGTCTGAGCTACTACAGGATTCTCTTAGGTAAAAACACACCCAGGGCCCATAACGGACCCTATAAAGTGTCTTTCCTGCCAAAGCCGGAAAAACACACCCCATGAGTTCTGGAACCCTGCCGCTCACCCGTGTAACCTAAAGTCTCTGCCTCTCAGTTTCCTTAGCATGACAAAGGGAATAACAGCGATACGGACTTTCTGAGTCCGCTGTGAGGATTAAACACGACAGCCTCGGGGCTCTAAGGTAGAGAGACGGTTTACAATCCCTCTAAGAAAACTCTGCATCTTTATTTCCAGTTCCCAACTCACAATAAAGAGACTATCCCATTCCTCAAGAGTCCAACGGTGACCCCGCCAAAAACGAAGAAAAATTTGCATTTCGTTATTGGAATGGTGTGGCTCGCATGTTGAAGATGCTATTAAATGGCACCACTTTTCACATTAAGTGGACATGAGTTATTGCTGACTGCTGGCGGCTGTCTCTGGAGACCGTGACGTCATAGCCACAGCAACGGCCAAGGCAGACCCCGTGGTGCGTCTTGATGTCACAGTAAGAGAGGACGAGAGGAGAAGCGGCGAGTTATCCAGCAGGGAGGACAGGAGAAGCCCGGGCGTGGGCAGGGGACGTTCTCGCTCTTCCCCACCGCAAGGCGAGAGTGGGGTGGGCAGGCGGCAGGAGCTGGTCGAATGTGCAGAGAACCTCAGAGTCTTCCGAGGATCCGCTGACGGCAATGACATTTTCCCGGCAAGACCTTGGATGATCTGACCATGGCCAGGATGGTAATAAAGAGCCCAAAGTAGCTCTGATGCACCTAATTCTAGGGATGACCTGGCTTCCTTTTCATCGACCACTTAAAAATTCCTTATATGAAAGTATGAAATTGCACACACCAATGTGTGAGAGGGGTGGAGAGGGACCAGATTTTTCACGAGGTCAAAAAAATCACTTCTCCCTGTGGAGGGTCCTTTTGATTCTAATCCCGCTCAGAGGTTACTAACCAGGGATCCACAAGTCCCCAAGGGACCCAGGGGTAGAATGCAGGTCGTCCGTGGAGGTGTGTGGAAAAAAACCCCACCAATATTTTTACTAACCTCCAACTGAAATGAGCATTTAACTCCATTATGAACGTAGGCAACAGTCAGCGGGACCTGTGATTGTCACCTATAGAATTCAGCAATTTTATGACATGTTACCATTACTGCAATTTACACCAGAGATCTGACAGAAATTATAGTACTGATCAGGTCTGGTTACTTAATATATGGGAGGGGGGGGAAGGTATGCATTACTATGTCATATATTTGTGGGCATAGAAAGTATTTTAATAATTATGTTCTATACGTTGAAAAATATTGAGAAGGGGTCCATAGGCTTGACCAGGTTACCAATTGTTCGTGGCAGGAAGATTAAGGTGCCCTGTCACAGAGATATGTGCTTGTCTATAAAAGACTTATGGTCAGAGGCTAGGAGTGAGGGGGAAGAGCAAGCTGGAGAGACAGAAATCAGGAATCAGGGTGGTAGAACATACTGTCGACTGAAGCCACTCAGATATGAAATAAAATACTCCCCGGGCTTTCTATGGCAGCTGATGGAAGAAAGGCACACACAACCCCCTCGTCCCGCCCCCTCCCCGCATCTACAGCGACTGCGTACAGAGAGGCCCACTTCCGTAAATGTCTTCACTCTGTTTAGGACAGCACTCACTGTTTCCATCTTGCCTTCCCACATACCACTTTGTAACCCTCACCCGAAGACTTAACTTAGAGAGAGGAAGGGGAAGCGAGAGAGAGAAAGTCAGCTCCTCCCTCCTCCCTAGCTGGCATCATCCAGAGCCTGCATCCCTTATTGATCCGCCAATAAAAATAAAACAAAATGTAAAGGATCCTGACCTCTAGCATGTGGGAATCTCCCGAGTGTCCTGCCCGTGCTAACGCCGGCGCGTCTTAGCATCTTCATCCTTCAGGTGTGTTCAAATCCAGCTCAGATCCTCTACCCCGAGAATAATGATGACTGTCCCCCTGCCTTTCTGAGCTACTCCCAAAGGGGGGTGTGTGTCAGATTTAGAGTGGGGGGGGGGAGAGAGAGAGAGAGAGAGATAGAGAGAGAGAGATAGAGAGAGAGAAACACCCATCAGTTGCATCCCAACCAGGGATGGAACCGCAATGGGGAATCGAGCCTTCAACCTTTTGGTGTGCGGGTTGATGCTCTAACCACTGAGCCACCCAGCAGGGCCCACGCTGCTCCTTTTTGCGGCCGCACACTTTCCCGTGTGTTTACAGTGCGGCTCTGTTACCTGGCACCGTGGGCTTTAGGCCCCAAATTGGAACTTGCCTTGCTGATGACTTCCTCCTCCCACAAAGCTCCCTAAACAGTGCCTTCTGGGGTGTCCGGGAGCAAGTTTTCTCTCTGCAATTTCTCTCTAGAAACCCCGCAGCTGAAGGGGTGAGGGTGGGAGTGGGGGTGGGGGTGAGAGGTGGGGGGGAGGGGTTGAAGGGGAAGAAAGGGACACGAGGAACAGGCATCCCTGTGCCTGGTCAAGGTCAAAGCTCCACGAACATATCCTTAGGGTCTCGGGACAGTGAACCCCACAGAGAAGACACATCTTTCCCGTGGAAGGCGGGCTGCTCTGTCCGCTCAGGGCGAGCCCTGCCTCGTCCTAATAATGCGACAGCAAAATATAATGCGAGGAGAAAGCACTTCTGCTTAGTACGGCACTAAACAGCTCTGGGTTACATTTACAATTTTAATAAACTGATTTGTCAAAACTGTCAGAATCAAGGGAGATCATCTGGATACCAGATGAACAGAAATATCCGTAATTATAAGTTGTCCGTTTTTCTCTTTCATCTTCTATATATGTATCTGTGAGCGGCTACATATTTCCATGCACGTACGTACACATAAATTTTGAGCCATTTTTTAAAACCTGTCATAATAAAATTCAGGAGTGGAAAATACAGTTCTCGTGGGAGCGCCACGGGACGTGAAGGCTGAGCTGCCCTCCCCGCCCCGGGACCAGCATCTTCAGGCTGAGCTCCTCCCTCAGAGCCCAAGCTCATCAGGTTCATGGTCACCTGGACGGCTCCCAGCCCTCGCTGATGGCTCACTGGCTGTGCGACCGCAGGCAGGTCGCTGGACCTCTCTGGGTCTCTGATAGCGCCGTGTGCGGAATAGATATCTTGATGTGAGTTCACTGCCCCGTATTTGTGGCACAGATATTCCCGAGAACCCCAAGCCCTCTGAAGAATGCTATGAAATGGCCAGGAATTTGTCCCGAGTGAATTTACTCATTCAACTATGTCTCCCAGGTTTGAACCAGAATCTCGTCCTTTGCAAGGTCGGTGTGACATTGTGATGTGTGACTGATTTTAGCTGGAAGGCGGTCTGCGTTTCAGGACACTGAACTCTTGTTTCCACACAAGGGTTGCGAGAGGGCTTATGGTAAGGTGACCAGACAGTACCGATTTTTAACAATGTGTCCCGCATCCCACGGTGTTTTTTAAAAAAAGTCCCGATTTTTGGAAAAAAATCTTTCCAAAAATCAGGACTTTTTAAAAATACTGCAGGATGCGGGGCACATTGTTAAAAATCTGGAGTGTCCCGCCAGAAGCGGGATGTCTGGTCACCTTAGCTTATGGGGGAGACGGGAGAGGGGGACTACAGCTGGGGACACAGAAATCAATGGGGTGTGAGTGCCACCTGGAAGGTTGTGGGACATTTATTTCCTTCGGGGGCCCTGGATCTTACCGCGCTTTGGGAGTAGCTCGGAAAGGCAGGGGGACAGTCATCGTCATTCTCGGGGTAGAGGAGCTGAGCTGATTTGAACACACCTGGCGGCTGAAGATGCTAAGACGCGCCGGCGTCAGCACCGGCAGGACAGGAGAGTCCCCGCATGCTAGAGGTCAGCGTCCTTTACGTTTTGTCTTATTTTTATTGGCGGGTCAATAAGGGGTGCAGGCTCTGGATGACGCTAGCTAGGAAGCTGGCTTTCTTTGCGGGGGAAGGGGTGTGGACAGTTGAGGTTTAAGACCCTGATGGGGTAAGGCTGCCGTGAGTGTCGCTGTGGCAGTTCTCCAGCCTGCCACACTCCGGGCACCGACTGTGCTGGGAAGCACCATTGACTGAAGCATTCTGCTGATGTCCAGGCCTGTGTCTTCGGGGATGGAGAAGAATCTGCCATTCTAAGCAAGACGTGTGGCCTTTTCAAATGAGAAAGGGACACAGATAGAGAAGAACAGTGCTTGCAGAACCCTAAAAACCTGTTGGGATACATTCCTTAACTGTCCAGGAGGAAGCAAAGGCCCAGAGAGGGTAAGGGACTCGCTCGAAGCTCCACCGTGAGCTACTGATGAAACCGGAGGGTGTGGCCGTGTCAGACTCCAGACTGTTCACCTGCACGCAGACAACGGCAAAATGCTAATCGGTGGCTCTTCTCCGGTGTTATTCTCTCTGGACTATTTAGGAGCAGCCTTTCAAAGAGATGAAACACTCGGCTATACAGGAAAGTGGGAATGTGTTCCTAACAATGGAGAGAATAAAACATTCTTGAAAGCCTAGCCACTGAGCAGAAGTTACTTTCGGGAGGAACACGGACATCTGTGATGTTTCTAGACTCCTTATTTCATCTCCGCTGTCAGGCCCGGCCCGCCCTGTTTTATCTCTACCCATCAGCCACTGGGGGAGCGCACCACACGGACCTTTCCAGCAACACCACCTGGGCTCCGGCCCCTCTGTGGCCTTCTCCTCCGCCCACCCCTACAGGGGCCTGGGCCTTTGCCGACTGCCACTTTAATCATTTGTTAATTTGCTTAAACATCTGGTCAGATGTTGGAAATAATCTCAACGGGAGGGTTTATGCTAATGTCGCTCGGATGCTGAGAGTTTCCACATGCCTCCTCTCTCCCCCGCCTGCGTGCATGTGATCGCACGCGCACACACATAAACACGGACAAATGACCAAGGATCGTGAGGCAGGCCACGCTAAGAAAAGAGAAAATCCAGGGTGTGATGTTGGCTGCTCTCTAGGCTTCTAAACTCCAAGTGCTACAAAGCGAGCATATCTGATCCCCTCCTCCTTTCTATGAATGGGACCACTTTCTACTCAGTTGCCCAACCAGAGCTTGAATAATGTTCTTAGATACCACCCTCTCCACTACCTTCTGGACTCACTATGCCCTTGGCCCTCCCAGAGCCCCGAGCTTTCACATTCTCACCTCCTCTCATTTTTCTTAAAAAATATATTTTATTGATTTTGTACAGAGAGGAAGGGAGAGAGATAGAGAGCTAGAAACATCGATGAGAGAGAGTCATCGATCAGCTGCCTCTTGCACACCCCCCACTGGGGATATGCCCACAACCCAGGTACATGCCCTTGACCGGAATCGAACCCGGGACCCTTCAGTCCCCAAGCCAATGCTCTATCCATTGAGCCAAACCGGTTTCGGCACCTCCTCTCATTCTTAACCACCGCTGCCTTCCTGCGGGCATTCGTCACTCAGCATCAAGAGGAATACAGTCCGTGACCCAGTCTCATCCCCAATTCAGCCCCTTCCACACGGTAACCAAAGAGGTGTTTCTGAAACACCTATCTGACCATATTGCCTTCTTCAAACTCCACGGGAGCACCCCAAAGCCCCCAGGCTCTCTACATGACACACAACGCCCCGAGATCAGCCCTCTGTCTCCCCAACCTCAGCTCCTAATGATGCGCCCCCTCCTGGCCGTTCTGAAGCTCTGTCTGTGCTCTGACCTCTCCTGTCCATGGACGGGGTCCATGCCGCTCCCTCTTCCCTGCCGCCTGGCTGCCTCCCACTGGTCCTTCCAGACTCGGCTCAAGCAATGGTTTCTCCGGGAAGGCTCCCGTGGCTGTCACAGGGCTGATGCCTAAAGACGTTTGTGGAATAAATGAATAAAACCAAACAAGATGGTGGGAACATGTTCCGGTGAACACATCTCTTTCCCGCAGAAGCACAGCCAGGGGAAAGGAAGCACGTGGGCTGGGCACCGAGGGCCTTGGCTGGAGGTCATGTCAATGGCATGACTTGGGATTCAGCCTCACTTCTGAAAAGGTGATTTTCACAAAGTCTCCCCACAGAAGGCCTGAAGCTTGAACAATAACATGATGGCCTGCTGGGAACCATCAAATCGTAGTGGTCATGCTGCTCCACGTCCCCGATCCCACCAGCAACTGCCTTTCGCCAACTGTCTTGAAGTCTAGCTCCAGGTGACCACAAAGAACTCGGAGAACCCAAGTGACCTCTAGGTCAAGCCTGTTTCACCTGACTGAGGAATGAGGGAGGGGTGGAGGGAGATGTGTTCTGCCTCACGCGGTGGCGATACACATTTAGATTCGGCGTCCCTGGGTTGTAGAGATGGGGGAGGGCGGTGAGTGGGAGAGAGCCACACCTCATTTCCAGGGAGGAAAGTGAAACTTCTCAGGACTCTCTGAGGCCAGCGCAGGGGCACTGTTGGAGCAACCGTTACATTTAACATTTGGAAATTTCAAAAGGCAACAGACATCTCGACAAGACTGGCCTGGACCTGAGGGGAGTCAGAGACAGACAGAAGGACCTTCCCCTCGAAGCCACGCCCCCACCGCCGCAGAGCCAGAGAGGCAGCTGCCATCCGCCTCCCCTGAGCCTGGGGAGAATGCGGGGCATTGTTCCATTCAGAGATAGAGGGTCTCTCCTCCTGCCTCCCCCCGGGAGCCAGACTGCTCTCTGGCCGAGGCTCCATCACCAACACCTCCTTGCCGCCATCACCTGCTCCTTATAAACCACTTCACTTGAGAATTCGGTTTTAGGAAGGAAGAAAGGGGTCTCTAGCCGGGCTGCCTCGTAATCCAGCACCATCGTTCCAGATGTTTTGACTCACTTGAAGGGCGTTCCTTGTCTGGACTGTCCATCTCAGGCAGCTTATTAGGGAGCGTGCCCTCCGAAGGGTTAGAGATAACAGGGGGGGGAGGGGGAGCGCATTCCCCTATCAAGACTTCATCACCCAGCAGGGGCTCCTCAGGAGCCGGGCTTCTCAGCCTGTCTCCTCCACAAGGTGACACCAAGCCTTCCCGTCAGCCGCGGTTTTGAGAAGTGATGTCATCCGCGGCTCCGGCCATGTGGGTGCAGGCAGCCCCCTTCTCTGAATTCCTGGGGTGCCCCAAAGCGGAGGAAAAGGGCCATAGGAGCGGGGAGAATGGTCTTGGGGGCAAATGGTCTTAGGAAGTAAACCAGAAGTCTCCAGAGACGCTGCCTTATGGGATTCAGAGAAGACAGCGTATCCCTAAGCCCGTCTGCCTCAAATGCAGGCTGTCCCCCAAAAGCTCACTTTCCAGCAAAAGGACTTGCTGCTTCCCGCGGATCGCTCGAGCCACGGAAGTTACACGGGTGACAACAGGTGGTTCCTCAGACCGTCTCCCCAGCAGCGCGGCCTTTTGTGTATCAGACTGGGGGGGATCCCTGGCCACCCGGCAGGTACGTGAGGGCCGTGGCCTGGGGTCTCAGAAAGGCTCGGCTTGGGCTGTGACGGAATCAGGAAACGTAGTCCTGTTTCCTTCGTCAGGACGTGTGTGGGCCTTCCTTGTCTCCTCTCAACAATTAGCCAAGAAGCTGAAACGAGTGGTTAACCTTTCTCTCCATCTCACGTGTCTGAAAGACAGGCCTGTTTCCCAGGAAGGGTGGGGATGCTTTTCAAATTGGAGTGGGCAAGGTCAGAGAGAAAAGAAGTGATCAGAGTCTCCTGGAGCGGAAGAATGAGGGATTTTCTCGAATTATAAGTGCGATTTCCTGCCTCCAGGAGTTCTAACGTCCCTCCTGCATAGGAGACTGAAACCGCCACAACCTCCCACCGCGTGTTCTCTCCCTTTGTTCTCCGGGGCGGAGGCCGGAACCCGCTCTTCCAAAGTGACATCACTGACCCCGTTTGCTCCCCGAGGGCTGGGCTCTGAGCTTGCTCACAGAAAGCCTCCCGGTTGCCAAGTCTTGGCAGTAATTGGCATTTTGTTCTTTGAGAAACCCTTATCAAAAGTAGTACGTATATCAAATACTGCGTTTGTCAAAAATAGCTCCCCATAAAGGACTTTTTTTTTTTTTTTCTGGCGCAGAGGATCACAGGTTATTGCTTACGTTTCTATGATTTAATTAGAGATTTTTTAATCAGGGAGGGTTCAACTTTGGAAATATCCTGTACGTACTGATGATGAAAAACAGACATCTCCGGGAAAATTTTTTAAAATGAAATCCACATACTTTGTTCCTTACGCGGCATCACGTAAGTGATGGCCTGCACACAGCACCTCGCTCAGCAAGCCCGGACCCCGGGCCCGCGGCTAGGGGGCCTCTGCAGGAGCCACCCCCATTCCCTTCCAATCAAACCAGGGAGCTGTCCTTGGCTCTTTAATTCTCTGCACACCTACCTGAAAGAGAGAGAGGGAGCAAGAGCAAGAGAGAGAACGATACAGAGAGAGAGAGAGAGAGAGAGAGAGAAATGAGAACTGCTGTGAGAAGGCTCAGTGGCAAATAAGGAAAGTGGGAAAGTGGGGGGAAGGTGGGGTTGGAACGCAACTAAAGCAAACAGGGGGTGACCCCAGAATCCCGGCCCCCCGAGGGGCGAGCGGGTGCCAAGTCCTGCATTTCTCCTAAATGATCCCAGCAGCTGCAGCACGTTATATGTGGCAACTCTTTTAGGATCTGAGAGGGTTTTCAAAGTCGTGCTGGCAGCTGCCTCCTGTCGCCCCGCTGTATAATGATTGAACCTCTTGTTCCTTTTATAGAGTTGTTCTCTCCTAATAAAACACTAAATGCTGGTCCCAGCAACTGTTCCCGGATCACTGGATGCAAGCCTCCCTCCCTCTTCCTCCTCGGCCGACATGCCTTTTCTTTTCTGGTCACAATGGGCCCCTGTGTGAGCTGCTGCAGTAACAGTGACTTGGGGACTGCGAGACACACACACACACACACACACACACACACGCACACGCACACACACACACACATACACATACATGCACACACACGCATCACCAATCCCACTTCAACCAAACCTGAACCCCACGTCCGTTGCCAGCTATTTTAAGAGCTGCTACTTTAAATCTGGGCAAGCGTCCTGAGCACATGAAAGCCGCACGGAGCACAGGCTGCCATAACGAAGAGCCAGGCTCATGGTGTCGGGAGCCAGCGCGGTGACACCTTCAAGCTGCTTGTCAGAGCCAAAGCCGCGGCTGTCAGCCTGCGGAGGGGGCGGGCGCGGCCGTTTGTGTTCTGTGTGTGTGCTCCCCCTCCCCCGGCAGATCTGCGCCCTCTCTTAAAGGTGTGAGCTCCTTCCCGACTTCAGAACGCTGATGGCAGCCCCCCCCCCCATACACACCCTAAGGGACCGGCTGCGAAGGGCTCCCTGCTCAGCCCCCACGTGGCCGCCGTCCCCAGGCCCAGGTCCGGGGCCCAGAGAGAAAGCGGCCCCTCCCCGCAGACTATGGCGGCGCCGAAATGTGGACGCTGCTTTCCAGGGGTTACATTTCATCGGCATTTTTATATTTCCACTGAAGACCGTATGTTCCGGGAGCGGGAGCCCAGGTCCCTCGGCTTTCTGTCACCGGCAGCCCGTAACACGCAGGACATGTTTGCTGAGCAAACAATGAAACCCCGAAAACAAAATGGATTTGGCTGGGGGGGGGGGTGGGGTGGCTAACACGGGCAAACGGGGGAAAAAAGTGCCCCCTGGAGCACATGTGCTCCCAAGATTTTGAAAGCTTTTGCTGGGCTTTTCAGGAGAGGATCCTACCTTCTTAAAATAATTCCGGTTAAGTCATGGCTATTGGACAATAAATACTACTAATAAACACACACACACACACAGAAAGAAGCTTCAGGCCTTAATGGATGGTAAACACATCAGAGGCACCCCAATTCTCTGGGCCGCTTCTCTTTATCTTAAGAGCTCTCTGAAAGTATAAATAAAAACGCTATGGTCGTCGGCGATTTAATATCTGAGCTCACTTTGTGTTGTGTGTGTGTGTGTGTGTGTGTGTGTGTTGTCTCACTGAGTGCTAAGCGTTTTATTTGAACCAATGTGTTTATTTTTAGAATGAAAAATATTTGAAGAGCAGAGACAATAAAGAGCCCCATCTACCCAACACCCATCTCAGTTCCGAGACCCTTTCGTTCCATCCGCGTAAATTAGGTTCACGCGCGAGTTTTGTGACCATCGGGCGTCTGCCGAGAGCCCCCAATTAGCTGATCATTACGGGCAACTTCTTCATCCTGAGAAACCTCCCACTTGGAAGGTGGACGTTTTGAGCCAACACATGACATTGGCCATGGGCGCAGCTGCCGAGGATATGTCTTCATTAAAGTCAGATGGAGGAGATAAGCCCGGTCTCGGCCCCCGACGGACACCGCGCTCGCCTTTTTTCTTCTAAGTATAAGCGTGGCGCTCCAGTCCCTCCCGTACACACACACACACACACACACACACACACGGTAAACACCCTCACCGCCGCACAGTTCCGCGGGCAGTGTGTTCTCCGTCATTAGCCCTCACACCTCCCGCCCCCGGGTCCCGCGCCCCCTCTTTGAAGAAGCCCGGAGACAAAGGAACTGGGGCGACACCAACGCTCTCAACAAGCTGATTCTAAGGAACAGGCCCGTGTACAGCTTTGCATTTTCATGGCCCCCGATGGTGCAAAAAACGCTCCTTCCTCCCCAAACGGTGATTAACGTAGCACAGCAGATACTTCCCAAATCCTTTTAGCCTTCTCCCCCTTCCTGGAAAGATCATCATTTTCTTTTTTCTTTTTTATTTTATTTCAAAGTGGATTTAATAAAGAAAAGGAGTGCTGCTAAAGTCATACGTGAGGCTTTGACATTAAGCAGCGCAGCCCCGCAGAGTCTGCAAGAGCAAGGTCTCTAATCTCCAGTGATTTATAGAGGCTCTTCCTTCATCTCCGTGCTCGGGGAGGGCCAGAAAGTTTAGAGACAGCCTGGCGTCCCTCGTGCTCCACACCACTAACTCCTGCTGGCCGGCCTGCCTGCCGCAGCCGTTAACCCTCTGGCTGCCAGCCGCCAGCGCGCCATTAGCGCCGGTTTATTTGCTTTCGGAGCACAGAGCGGTCTCGCAGGGCAGTAATGCACACGGAGGTAAACATTGTGTCGGGCACCGGGGAGCTGTAAGCAGAGAGCCAAGGGAAGCTAAAAGCCAAGCGGGGCTCCTGTGAAGATGTTTGCAAAGGAGAGAAGCCCCTTTCCAGAGTGAATGAAAATTTAGGGGGTGGGCGCAGAGTGAGCCGGCTGAGTCATGGTGGCTGTGTTCTCTCCTCAGAAACAGAAGGCAGAGTCCCAGAACACGATCAGAAGGATCAGACAACATTAAGGCTCTGAAACAAGTTGTTCCAACGAGAGGATTAAGGGGTGGGAAGGAAGGAAGGGGCCCTTTTTCTGAGTCCTTCCCAAGAGGCAACGGGTCCCTGTGGACCGCGAGGGACTGCAGGGTTGATGCTACGAAGTGGACACTGGCCCTTTTAAACCGTTCATTGGTCGATAGATAAATACCAGGAGCCTATTTCCTCACCCTTTACCTCTGTCCGCTAAAACCAACATCTTCTGGTCCAAGGCTCCCTGGCACACGTAGGTCCCTGTAAGACCCCAGCCACCACCGGGGCCTGAGCAGGCCTCCCCCAGGCTGGACACACGGCTTCTCCAGAGGCCTGGCCGATGGGCAGCGGCTCCTTTCTCAGCCTGTCTGCACTCAAGAGACTGTCTTTAATTTCAGAGAGGGAGAGAAAGATAGAAACATCAATGAGGAGAGAGGATCATTGATTGGCTGCCTCCTGCATGTCCCCTACTGGGGATCGAGCCCGCAACCTGGGCATGTGCCCTTGACTGGAATCGAATCCGGGGACCTTTCAGTCTGCAGGCCGATGCTCTCTCTACCCACTGAGCCGAACCGGCTAGGGCTCAGGGAACTTGCTGGCCTTCTGGGAGGCCATACTTTGTGGGGGCCTCAGAACTGGCTCCTCGTCTCTGGAGGCCAGACAAGGAAGGCCTCCTCCTCACCTCCCCCGGAAGGAGAGCTCAGAGTCAAGGTCTTGGGCCAAATCCACTGTTTGAAAGACCAGAGCCGCACTGGCCAACCAGGCCCGGCAGGAGCTGAGGTGGAAAGTTCATGCTGGTCTAAGGCGGGGACAGTCTGTGGCGGAGATGGCCCTGGGACAAAGCCACTGCACTCACAGCCGCGGGCCCTGCCCCTGGGCCACTCCTCACAGAGGACGCCGAGCCCTGCCTGACCAGGCTTTCTGGGACGAGCACACGGGTCGGGAAGACTGACAGCGATTCACACCCCTCACTGCGGGGCTGCCAATAGCAAGCCAAGGCCACTGAAGTCACAACTGCCAGCGGCAACAGCCAACAGCCAGGGACCTTCCCCTCTCCCTAGCCAAGGCCGGTGTGCTTCCCGATTGGATGGTGGGCCCGGGAAGGAACTGAGGCAGAGGCAGGAGGCCACTTGCTGAGAGCTCAGGGCAGCGGGTGACACAGTGAGGCCCGGAGCCCCGGGCTGGACGCGCAGGCCCTCGGGGGCTGCGAGCTGGAGCCGTGCGGACGGCAGCCCCGAGCGTGCTCCTGGCTCCTGTCTTTGGTGAGTTCCTTGAAGTCCAGGCTTCAGTTCGCTCTTCTTAAAACAGGAATAATGACTGTGCCCACGGAGCGCGGCGGAGCGTCGGCGGACAGAGATCAAAAGCCCTCGGAACAAGCGGTACCTGGCACTCGGTGCGCCGAACAAATGTTCTTCATTATTGTTGTTGTTGTTATTGCCGTGTTTCTCCGGGAACTCGTGCCGGCCCCGCTCAAGGGAGAGGGCTAACAAGAACACGTTTCTGGAACAGCACGTGGCCCCCACGCCGACTCCGAGCGGCTCCGGACCAGCGCGAGCGGCAGACAGGGCTCCCCATGGCAGCTGCCGCCATCTGCTTCCTCGCTTCGCCCACATTTGGTTGTAATTTAGCTGACGCGGGTCTGGGCCGCCACCAGACAGACCCTTCTGGGGGAGAGTCCGCCTCTTCCTCGTCACCTCCCCGGGCCCAGCGCCGGCCAGGAGGTGCGTGGCCCACAGCGCTGGCTGGATTAACAAATGCGTGAGCGAACTGTAAAGGGCCTGGAGCGAGTTCTCTCATCCCTTCTCTAGACTGTAGCTGCTCTAACTGCAGCTGCTCTAACTGTAGCTGGTCTAACTGTAGCTGCTCTAACTATAGCTGCTCTAACTGCAGCTGGTCTAACTGCAGCTGCTCTACCTGCAGTTGGCCTAACTGTAGCTGCTCTAACTGCAGCTGCTCTAACTGTAGCTGGTCTAACTGTAGCTGCTCTAACTATAGCTGCTCTAACTGCAGCTGGTCTAACTGCAGCTGCTCTACCTGCAGTTGGCCTAACTGTAGCTGCTCTAACTGCAGCTGCTCTAACTGTAGCTGGTCTAACTGTAGCTGCTCTAACTATAGCTGCTCTAACTGCAGCTGGTCTAACTGCAGCTGCTCTACCTGCAGTTGGCCTAACTGTAGCTGCTCTAACTGCAGCTGCTCTAACTGTAGCTGGTCTAACTGTAGCTGCTCTAACTATAGCTGCTCTAATTGCAGCTGGTCTAACTGCAGCTGCTCTACCTGCAGTTGGCCTAACTGTAGCTGCTCTAACTGCAGCTGCTCTAACTGTAGCTGGTCTAACTGTAGCTGCTCTAACTATAGCTGCTCTAACTGCAGCTGGTCTAACTGCAGCTGCTCTACCTGCAGTTGGCCTAACTGTAGCTGCTCTAACTGCAGCTGCTCTAACTGTAGCTGGTCTAACTGCAGCTGCTCTAACTGTAGCTGCTCTATAACTGCAGCTGCTCTAACTGTAGCTGGTCTAACTGTAGCTGCTCTAACTATAGCTGCTCTAATTGCAGCTGGTCTAACTGCAGCTGCTCTACCTGCAGTTGGCCTAACTGTAGCTGCTCTAACTGCAGCTGCTCTAACTGTAGCTGGTCTAACTGTAGCTGCTCTAACTATAGCTGCTCTAACTGCAGCTGGTCTAACTGCAGCTGCTCTACCTGCAGTTGGCCTAACTGTAGCTGCTCTAACTGCAGCTGCTCTAACTGTAGCTGGTCTAACTGCAGCTGCTCTAACTGTAGCTGCTCTATAACTGCAGCTGGTCTAACTGTAGCTGGTCTAACTGCAGCTGGTCTAACTGTAGCTGCTCTAACTATAGCTGCTCTAACTGTAGCTGCTCTAACTGCAGCTGGTCTAACTGTAGCTGGTCTATCCTGCCGGGCAGCAGAGTTTAGATGCCAAACATAGTTGTGGTCCAACCTCGCCTGAAGGTGACTTGCTGAGAGTCCCTTTGGGATGCCCTGGCCTTTTTCCCTGTCTGTGAAGCGAGGACTTAACACTCGGCGCTTCTTCCCACCAGCCTCCCCCAGACCCGGGTGGGCGCTGCCTGGCGCGCTGAGTGTGAAAATCCCTATTTTGTCAGGTTATGGGTTGTTTTTTCCTTTCGGTCCCAGCACCAAGCAGCAGCGCGCTAATGTGAGAAAACCTGGAGACGGCCCCTACAGGCCGGATTGCGGTCGAGGGCCTGAGGGCCATAAACACCCTGTCCCAGGCTCCTCGGTGGCCCATTTGCCAGGCGCACACTAACCAGAGGCCAGACTTCCCGGGCCCGGGAGGCAGCGCCCACCCATAAACCCAGCGGCTGCCGCCTCCCCTCGTCCTGATGCCTTTCAGACGCCGCCGCGGAGGATTTACGAGCGAGAAGGAACGTGTCACGTCCCCCTTCCGGGCTCGCCCAGGGCCTTCCCTGGGTCCCAGCGGAGGCGGGTGCGCTCAGTGGTCGCTGACTCACCCCCGCGCGCTGGGAACGCGCTGGGGGAAACTTCCCACCAGCCGTTCCCTCTGATGAAACATTTCTGGTCGGCGACTAACGGAGGTGGCACCGCGTTCTGACAGCCCGAGCCCCGCGCTGGCATCAGGTCTCGGGCTGCACAAGGCCCGCTCCAGTCTTCACTTGATTTTTTTTTTTTTTTAAACACAAGCTTCCCAAGTCTTGCCAATCAGAAAGGAAGCGGTGGAGCGGTAGAGTTGAGAGGACTAAGCCGAGGGTCCAGAAATGCGAAGGAAGAGGTCAGAAGCCGCTCCTTACCTTGGGGAAGGGCCCATCCCCAGTGCCCAGCTCTCGGCCGCCCCGATAAACAAGCCTTATCGGCCACCCACGCTACTTCAGTGAGTAAAAAGGGTTTAGGAATGTAAATCACGCTGGAGTGAAGTGTGATCCTAATTTGCACTTAATCAAAGCCAATTAGAAGTACATTATTTACACAAAGCCCATGCATCTCAATTATGCCTCGCTTGCAGCCTCAGACAGTTTGAATCCAGACCTTAATTCTGCTTAATTAGAGGAGTAAACATTTTTACGGACTCCATCCTCCGGTCGGTCTCAGAGCCTATGGGTAAACGGAACCAAAGGCGCAGGGCTGCGCACGCTGGAGGGCCAGGAACGGGAGCTCACACTTGCTGGCAATCGGCCTTGAGGCGGAGATAAGCCCCGTTCGGACCTGGGGCTCCTCGCGCCGGACCAGCAGCCCTGGGTTCCCTCTCTTACACCCACCCAGAGCATATCGGTTTCCCTCCCTTTCCTCCGAATTTTAGCAAGGCAAGCCCCGCCTCGCTGGGTGGGAGAGCCAAGGAACCAGTCCAGCTCTCAGCTGTCACGTCTCACGTCTCTGGTTCACATGGTCCCTGGTGAAGGCAGTTTTGGGGTAACTGGTTTGAGCAGGAGGGAGCAGGAGAGGCCCCCGGGTCAGAGCTGGGCAGGGGACTGAGAAGAGGGATTTAGGACAACAAAGCTTCCAGAGTCTGCAGACCGGAGAGCCAGGAGGGGCCTTGGTGACAATGTCACCCCCCCACCCATTCGGTGACCAGGGGCTGGGCGCTAAGCTGGCGCCAGGAGAGCTGCTGCTGCCCCGGCTGGGAAGCCCGGTCACGGGCCACGCCTTGCCTTGCCGGCCTGGGCACATCCCCTCCTCACTTCACTGGTGAGCGGGAGGTAGCGGCTCTCTCAGCAGAGACCTTGGCGGCTCCTCGGAAGGCTCCTCCTCTCCACGTTGACAACCATCAGCAAGGCCTTATGGGAACCAATAGATGACCAGCCTCATGAAGCCTAAATAACACCCTCCAATGCTCAGCCAGAGAAGAAAAGAGAGCAGAGCGAAGAAATGCAGCCGTGGACCGCAAGGCTCAGTCCACGGAGCCCGGAGGGAGCAGAGACCAGCCGTCCAGCAAAGGTGGAATGGGAGCCGGCCAGGGGAGGGCTTCAGGCTCTCACCTGAATTAGAGTTCCTACGCTCTAATCGCTGAAAAGTCAGTGGACTTTTTAAAGCTTCATGTTGGTATCCATCCCCTCTAAACCCACGTGGCCATCCCTCTGTCACCGCCACCAACCCGGAAGTAGGGGCAGAGAGGGAGAATGAAACAAATACAACATAAAGTACTTGGCATGAAGCGGGTGCTTAACCAATATCTGTGGGATCAATAGTAGGAAATCAAGACTAATTAGGCTCATTGGTACTCTCACAGCACACGTGGTCCCATTTGTTTAAAAATAAGTAAATAAAATGGTAAAATCTCCAAAAGGACGAGGAAGCACCACTGAACAGCCTACAGGCCCGATTGTTTCAACACATAAAGGTGCAAAACGAAGCGACATAACATCACAACTTCCGGTATTATAACATCACGGTATCATTTACACGGAAGGTGCCATGGGCTGCTTTATTTTGAATTTGAACGGGGGGAAATTACAAATATATGTATTTCCAACAGTTGAAATACATTTGATTACACACTCAAGATCTCTACATTTCACTTATGAAAAATTTACCTTGAGTAAAAAAGGTTTAAGGCCCCGGCTGGATAGCTCAGTTGGTTAGAGCATTGCCCCGATATGCCGAGGTTGTGGGTTCAATCCCCAGTAAGGCCACATACAAGAAGCAACCAACAAATGCACCAATAAGTAGAACAACAAATTGATGTTTTTCTCTCTCTGACTGTCTCACCCTCCCATTCCTCATTTTCTTAAAAAAAAAAAAATCAATTTAAAAAGTAGCTTAAAAATTCACATTGTAGGTAGGTCAAGAAATGATATCATTTAACCAACTCATTAAGCCATAATGAAAACAAAAATAATAGTGTTCAATTCTCAAACTGAGGTATAGAAACTTCTGGGAAGGCTTAGTTAGCAACAGTCTGTGTGGACAGGCTTCCTCGCTTTTCATTTGGACCAGTTCCTTTATTTTAACAGCAAGGACCAAACGTAACGTTCTACAACTTGGTCATTTAACAGTGCTCGGAGCCCTCCCAGGTCGGGCCAGGGAATTTTCCCGTGCCAACACAGGAAGTCACGGCTATCTAAGAATAAACCAACGCTAGTTCCCAAAAGAATTTGCCTTTGAACTCCTTCAGCACAACCCCAATGAACTGGCTGCTCTGTCCTTGCATATTAACCGAATGCCCTCCCACTTTCCCCAACCATCCAACGCTTGGAAATTCCTCACTGGGACCCTCAGGGAGAGGTCCAGCTCCTCCCCTGCCCCAGTTCCTGCTCCCAACCAGGAGGCTCAGCAAAGACTTCACATTGGCAAGATATTCCCAAAGAAGCAAAAAAGGAAATTTCACGTTTATGAGGTTAGCTTTTTTTAGAGACCAACTTTATTTCAAACCTGGGACCAATTAGGGAGAATAATAAAAGCATGTACGCATAGTCAAATGCCCTAACCCTGAGGTGCACCCTCAAGGAAAGCGTATATGGATGTGTTCACCAAGAGATCATACCAAATAATTCTTTTACAATTTAAAAAGCACATTCTCATATAGTATTTGATTTGTTATTATTAGCTATTCACAAAAATCTAAGAGGCAGGTACACATTAACAGGTATGTCTATGAGGTCTTCTGAATCAAAATTCAGTGTTTGAAACAGTCTAAATTGAAATAGTTGAAAGCCCACTAACCATAGAAAAATGAGGAAAGCACATGAACGGAGAGTTTAAACGTGTGAGATTTAAAAATGAGAAAAGATGCTCAAGGACAGTCTATGAGAAATGCAAAGTAAAATGACAATGAAATATCACACTGAATCTATCTAATAGGCAAAAGTCTGAAGAATCTGGTAAGATGATGTTTTGGAAAGGTATTGAGAAATAAGCACTCTCATGTATTGTGGGCGGGAGTATAAATTAGTATAGCAATTATTATGGAAAATCTGGGCGTCTATAATAATATAATGTAATATGCTAATTAGACCAGATGTCCTTCCGGACGACCTTCTGGATGGAGCTGTGGCTGCCAGGGAAGCCCGGTGCCCAGTGCCAGAGGGAAGCCGGTGCCAGCAGCCGGGGAAGGAAGGCCTACTCTTGCATGAATTTTATGCATCGGGCCTCTAGTTAGACAATAAAATTACAAGTGCACGTGCCCTATAACTTGGGGATGTTACTGCTGAAAACCAATTGCACAGCTACAATTCCACAAATGCTCAGAGACGTAGGAAGATATTTACTTCAGCTTTGTTTATAATGGCAAAAGTTTAAAGAGCGCCTGGCTAGAGTTTGAAAAACACCTGTGTCTAACAATGATGGTAAAACCCTACAATGAAAAACCATGTTGTCTCTAAAAATAATGAGAAAATTCCCTAAATACTAAAAACAGAAGAAATATCCAAGGTATATCAACATACGATCAAACTAAAGTACAAAATAACGTGCATAGTAGGGTGTCTTAAAAAAAAATATATATATATATATATATATATATATATTATTGATTTTTCACAGAGAGGAAGTGAGAGAGAGAGAGTTAGAAAGATCAATGAGAAACATGGACCAGCTGCCTCCTGCACACCCCCTACTGGGGAATGTGCTGGCAACCAAGGTATATGCCCTTGACTGGAATCAAACCTGGGATCTTTCAGTCCACAGGCCAATGCTCTATCCACTGAGCCAAACCGGTTTTGGCAGTAGGGTGTCCTTTTGACATAAAGAAAAACGGCTGTTTGCATGTGCACAGAATATCCTCAGAATGACACACAGGATACCAGTAACAGTATTCCCTTTGGGGATAGACTAGGAGATGAGGGGGAGACATGTCACCGTATACCATTTTGGGCCCGATTTTCTGTTCTAACTGCATGGTGTGATAACACATATTTAAAAAGCTGAAATACCCTGGGAATAAAAATAAAGTAGCTGATGAGTTGAGACTTGCTGGGAAAAGGTCTTTGATCTGTTAAGAGTTCAGATATACCCATATGGCTTCACCTATGCTGCCCAAATGAGCAGGCACGTTTGAGGAGAGCTGGCAGAACCCTCAGCTCTGGCACTGCCCATGTAAACGCGAATCGGCATGAGAACATAGTAGCAGCGACCACTTCTTCCTGGTGTGCGTGCACACAAGTACCAATCTGTCATGTGACGACATCTTTGTCTGAAGTTATAAGAAGCTTTTCTGTCCATCATTTCATCAAACCATAACAGACTCCAAGGAAAGTACTTTGAAAATTTCAGTTACTCACTCTTAACTGGCAGAGCTGTGGCTCAAACCTAGGTCCCCAAATTCCAAATTAGATATTCCATCTACCTTGCCAACGACTGCACGTGGCCTTCCAAAGACGAGTCTGTGACAACTCTGACCCAAGCTGTGTTGATGAAGAGTAATAAAGTATGTCTTTCCCCCATACAACTTCCTGGACTCAGTGGCATCTGAGAGCCTCCTGAACTTGAACCACCTTTCTCTGGATATCCAGGGCGCTCAAGTGTAAAACAGGCAGCGTAGACTGTAAGAATTTGATCTTCTATTGCTCCACTCTTTAATGCAATAGAGGATTTCCTGAGTTCTGCTGACAGCGAGAAGAGAACCACCCCAGAGATGAACATTTAACTAAAAAGAAGTATTCGTAACGTGGAGCCAAGCTCCATCAAGAGTTAACGTGGAGAGAGCCCGAGAGGAGGACAAAGGATGCGTCAAAGGAGGCCTCGTAAACTCCCAGCACGGAGCAGCCAAGCCCAGTGTGGCTTGTGGTTACCTGCCTGCCTTTCTTTCTTTCTTCTTTTTTTTACTCCAGTGGAGGGATCCGTGCCACCTCACCATGGAGGCCCAATGGCTTGGCCCACTATTTTAAACATGGTTTGTGGTCTCTACCAAGATGCACTGAACAACTCTGTATCCTCCAAGGGATTGCGATAGATTGTAACATATGCTTATCCCAATGGCAGGGATGGGGATAAGGGAACAGACATTGGACCACATCAACATCAGGCCCAATTTTTTCTTCTTCTCAAAATATCCTCTGCAAGGCCCCAGGGAGAAGTTTGCAAAATACTGACAATGGCCAGGGAGTCTCTTAGCAACAATAGGCGAGGCAGAAGCTGCCATTCAAGAAGATCCCATGCCAAGACCGGTTTGGCTCAATGGCTTGGGGACTGAAAGGTCCCGGGTTCGATTCCGGTCAAGGGCATGTACATTGGTTACGGGCACATCCCCAGTAGGGGGTGTGCAGGAGGCAGCTGATCGATGATTCTCTCTCATCAATGTTTCTAACTCTCTATCCCTCTCAGTAAAAAATCAATAAAATATATATTTTTTTAAAAAGATCCCAAATGACATCCCTATGGGTTCGCAGATCTCCTTACAAAGGGAATCACTAACCAAGGAAAAGAGAAGAAATGAGCAAAAGCTTCTATTCTGTTAAGTGTGTCAGTCCTACTTTGCCTCCCTTTTTAAAAAACAAAACAGCTCTTTTGAGATATATTTCACTTAGCATACATTTCCCCTATGTAAAGGGTACAATTCAACAGGTTTTAGTATATTCATAGAGTGCAACCATCACCACGATCTAATGAGAACATTTTAATTATCGCTGTACCTCTTAGCCATCACCTCCCAAACTTCCCATATCCCCATCCGTAGGCAACCACTAATCTACTTTCCGTCCCTCTAGATTTGCCTGCTCTAAAAATTTCACATGAATGGAATCATACAATTTTTGGTTCTTTGTGACTCACTTCTTTCAGTCAAATGTTTTCAAGGTTCACCTATGTTGGAGCATGGATATGAAGTTCATTCCTTTTTATGGCTAACATCCCACGGTATGGACATGCTACATTTTGTTTATCCACTAATCTGCTGATGGTTACTGGTTGTTTCCATCTTTTAGCTGTTGTGAATGCTGCTGCAATGAACACTGGCATCAAGGATCTGTTAGAGTCCCTGCTTTCAATTACGTTTGGGTATCTATTGATAGACAGCTGTCTCCACTTCTTGGTTATTAATAGCTATTGATTATTATTATTTGGGATTAATGCTGTCATGACATTTGTGTACAAGCTTTTGTGTGGACGTGTTTTCATTTCTCTTGGGTATGTACCTAGGTGTACAATTGCTGGATCCTACTGTAACTCTGTGTTTAACGATTTGAGGAACTGCCAGACAGTTTGCCAAAGGAGCTGCACTATTTTATATTATTTCCAAAGGTAGTGTATGAAGATTCCAATTTCTCTACATCTTCATGTTTACAATCATCTATCTTTGTGACTATAGCCATCCTGATGGGTGAAGAGTTACATTTCCCTGATTGATAATAATGCTGAGCACTTATTCCCTGATTAATAATAACGCTGAGCACCTATTCATGTGATTATTGGCTATTTGTGTATCTTCTTTGGAGAACTGTCTATTTAGGTCCTTTGCCCATTTTAAAATTGGGTTAAATTTCCCATTTCATAATTGAGTGGTAATAGTTATTTATATAGTCTACATACCAGTCAGATATATAATTTGCAAAAATATTTTGATGTCCAGCTTCTCTATTTTTCATTTTGTGTTTTTTAATATCACACCTAAGAAACCACTGCCAAATCCAAGATCACAAGTATTTATACCTATGTTTTCTTCTAAAAGTGATATAGCTTTAGTTCTTATATTTAAGCCTCTGATCCATTTTAAGTTTTGTACATGGTATTCTTTTTCATGTTGACATATAACTGTCCCATCACCATTTATCGAAAAGACTCTTTCCTCAAAGAATTGTCTTGGCATCCTTGTTGAAAATCAATTGAACATAAATGCGAAGGTTTATTTCTGGACTCTCAATTCTATTCCATTGTATATATATATATATATATATATATATATATATATATATCTACCCTTATACCAGTACAGTGTCTTAATTACTGGAGCTTAGAAAATTTTAAAATTGGGAAAACTGAAGCCTATAACTTCGCTATTTTCCCCCCCCAATATTAATTTGCTAATTTGCATACTTGAAATCTAGATATGAATTTTAGGAGTGTCTGTTCAATTTCTGCAGAGAAGTTGGCTTGAATTTTATAAGGATTTCATTGAATAATGCAGATGAATTTGGGAGTGCTGTCATTTTAACAATATTGATGGCAACATAAGATGCCTTTCCATTTATTTCAGTCTTCTGTAATTCCTCTCAACATTTTGTATTTTTCAGAGAAACAAATTTGCACTTGTTTTGTTAAATTTATTCCTAAAAGTTTTTTTATGCTAATATAAAAATAAATGGAACTGTTTTTTCCTCAGTCCCATTTTTTATTTGCGCATGACTACTGTATAGAAATACAAGTGATTTTTGTATATTGTTCTTATAGTCTGCATCCCTGGTGAATGCATTGCCTCTTACAATTGTTCCTAAGGCTCTTTAAAAAAAAAAAATTAAGTCCTGTGGTGGCTTTGTACCGAATTAACTTAGCGAACGTGGAACTACATTTCCCAACACGTCCTTCCCTGCAGGCCTGTGAGTTGGGGTTGGCTGTCAGGAAAACGTACCTGAGGAGGTGGAGGTGCAGCAGCAATCACCCTCTGATGGTTAAGTGTCCAGCCCATGGCCCTGGGGCAGCGTGTGCCCACTGCTGCTCGTCCTGCCAGGCCTGCCTGCCCACCAGCTGCCCCAGACACCGTCCAGCCCCCGTGCCGCCCGGGCTGATCGCACTGAGAAGCCTGAGGGGGCAGAGTCTGTCCTTTCCCTCTCGATGCTCAAAGGCCACAGACCTCCTTCCACAGCCACCAAACCACAGACGGTCACACAGGTCCCACCCCTATAACGAACCGCTCACCCTACACCAGGGGCTCTGCCTCCGGGGTCAAAACCCATGCTTCTCACGTTCTTCTAAGTGACCCGCTCTGGTGCGGGGTGTGGAGGGGGGAGACTGACATTTGTCAGGATGAGGGAGGGTGGGAGCTCTCTGTAAGCAAGCAGCCTTTCGGTTTTTCTGTGGACCTAAAACTTCTCTAGAAAATTAAGTCTACAAAAATTACAAACTTTTCAAAGGATGAATACTGTATGATTCCACTTATTTGAAGTATCCAAAGTAGTCAAACTCAGAAACAGAGAGCAGAATGTGGTTGCCGGGGGCTGGAGAGGGCGGGAGGAGGGAAGGGGAGTTGCTCACACAACAGTTTCAGTTTTGTGAGATGAAAAGGAAATCTAGAGAGCTGCTGCACAATCGTATGAGTGAAGCCAATAATGCTGGGCTGCGCACTTAAAAACAGTGAAGGTGGTAAACTTTGTTATATGTTGTTATTGTTGTTTTTACCAGAAAAAAAAAAAATTTGAAATCGGTAAAGCGAAAGCAAAGGAAAGCTAAAAAATGTGGCAGTGGAGGTGGTGGTGATACGGAAGGAGCGGGACAGACAGACCGACGACACTATCAGGCACTCTGTAATTTTATCTTCCCAACTGGAACAAGGATATGCCTCGAAGATAGACCCTCTGTCTTACTTTCATGTCTGGAGAGTCTAGAGAATCTTTTGTTAATGAAAGTACTGAATGAATGAATGAATGAATGCAGAACAGGCAGGGGTGGAACCAGTACAGGTGCGAACTGCCCCCAAGATGGACTATGAGCGGGGATCCTGTATCTTCACCCAACGACAGAAGGCCTGTGGCCCGAGGGACGTTACAGGTGAGCGACAGTTTCTCTCCCGGCACAAGATGTAGGACGTGACATTAAATATTCAAGAGAAACGTGACCTGGTTATTTGGGGGGCTGGAGGTGTTGGTGTTCAGCGGGCTCCAAGCATCTGCGCGGGCCTATGCAGGACAGGTGCGCGGACAGGGAGGGAACGAAAGGGAGGGAGCGGCGTCTTTCACTCCGTGGTCATGTTTCAGGTCAGAGCGACCTTCCTCACACAGCCTCTCTCCAACCTCCTGGGCCGCAGTGCAACTCTGCTCCGGAAAATTCCATGTGTCACCTCCTGGCCACCACCCTCCTTGAGTTCAGGGTCAGACCGCAAGCCTGTGGGCATCCCATGCTCCTTGCCAAGGATAACACATTTTTGGCAACATGGCATTCATTAATTTATGTATTCATTCATTCATTCACTCATTCATTCATTCACTCATTAACCAGGGCTCAATGCTGAGAATTCAAAGATAAAGAAGTCATGGTCCCTTCCATTATAGCTGTTGGAAGGACCTTGAGTATTTTGGAGGGATCAGTTTAATCTCTTGTTTAACTTTCTAAAGAAAGAAAAGGCTTGATATCAGGACTTATTATCTTTTAAGTTACCAACCACTGTGGCAATTTAAAAAATTAACGTTAGAGTGGGGGCAAGAGGAGAAAAAAACCTTGCTTTGGGAATTCTGGCTTTAGAAGGAAAATGGGGGGCGGCCCCATTTGGACGCCTCTCTGGCCGGAGAGAGCTCGTCTCTGGCCGTGGCTGCTGTGCGTGTGTGAGGACACTGTTTATGCTAGCTTTTCTGCAATTTACAAATCGAAACAAATAATGGCGGAGACATTTGCAACTATGGAAAAAGGGTGTTTACAGAGCGGGAGAAAATAGACTAAATAGGCTTAGATTACAGAAAGTTTCAATCGCGGCACGCACGGGATGGGACGGGCTCCACGGCAGCGCGAGGTGCAAAGGGCGATGAGTCACCCTCATTGTAGCAATGAGATCTTTTAACAGATTTCCTAAGTATGTCAGTTTCTGAGAACAGTGTCTCCGGGGAGGTCGTCCTGGCGAGCCCTGGGGACACGGAGAGGGAGATTTTCCTAGGCCTCCGGTTTCACCCCCACCCCAGATAGCGCTTCTCAGATGCCAGGTCTGGGTTCAGCGTTAAATCATTCAAGCTCAAGGTGCTGCTCACACTTTCCTTCGGAAACTAACTCCCCTTTCCCAGGCCTTTCCGTAAAGGCATTGCTCACAGCGAGCTTCCTGTGACAAGCATGAAGCATGCAAGAACCGTCCCTCTTAAAAACCCACACACCGGTCATTTTCTTTGTCTACTAATGGGTCTCTCTCTCTCTCTCTCTCTCTCTCTCTCTCTCTCTCTCTCTCTCTCTCTCTCCATCCATCCCTCTTTGTTTCTCCCTCTCTCTCTGTCCCTCCCACTGCCCACTCACGATTTTTACTAGTAAAACCCTTTATGTCTTTACCTATGGCAAACCCTCTCTTCTTAGCGCTGAATATCATATTCGACTCCCTCAATATCAGAGTGAAAATGAGGTCAAATCCCAAACTACAATCCTTCATTTGCTCTTTTGGTTGTTACAGAAGTGTACATATGAAGGGAAAAAAAAAAAAACACCGTAAAATTGCTTGTTAATGATCAAAAGGGGCCCGTCTGCCGAAAATAGATATAGTTTTAATGAAAGTGATGACAAGTTTCCCCATGTTGAAACTGACCCTGACTCCAGGGCTTTCATATGGATTTCATAACTTTATAAAAACAATAATCAAACAGCAACTCATTAGAGAAGAGGAAGGGAAACAGTTTAGTATCCATGAAAGGTGACACTGGGTTTTCAGAGAATAAAGACATTTGTCTTTTGGGGGGAAGGCGGGAGGATGACTTCTCCCGAGTTCAGTTAGCAAGGGACGGCTTCAGTTCACAAGTGGGTATTATAGAAATAGAACAGTCAACATTTTTTTTTCTTTTTTTTTCTAGAATAAAGGTAGGGAACGTGATCATTTCCTCTTTCTCACTCAAAGCCCAAGATAGCTCTGCACAGCCGATCACTGGGAAATACACTGCTTGGTGGGAAAAAGAGCGGTGATTTTGCGCAGTGAGATCCTGCAGTTCATTCCGTTATCAAATAAGCTTGTGCACTAAGTTTAGGCATGAACTGGCAATCCCTGCTTAACGTCAACATGAACTGAAGCCAAGACAAGATTGTAGCAACCCGGTCCACAGAAGCAGAAATTTAGTCTAGAACATTTTCCAAGAAAAATGTTGATTAGACTTTTTCTTCCTTATACAAGTGGGAAAGAATGGAACAATTATCTATTATTTGTCAGGCACTCTGCTATGTTATAAACAGCATCTCATGTAATCCTCAAAATATCCCAGTGAGGTTAACTCATGGTAAGTAAGGTTACGTAGACAACTTTTTAAAAAGGAAGAATGGAACCCAGGGCTGCCTGCCTCCAAAAATTATATTGTTCCTCTGCAAGATAGTTTCTTTTTACCCTATTTCTAATATCTTTCATATTTTTTAAAAAATATTTTTTATTGATTTTAGAGAGGAAGGAAGAGGGAGAGAGAGATAGAAACATCAACGATGAGAGAGAATCACTGACCGTCTGCCTCCTGCATGGCCCACTGGGGATCGAGCCCACAACCCAGGCATGTGCCCTGACTGCGAATCTAGGAATCCAACTGGTAACCTCTTGGTTCATGAGTCAATACCCAACCACTGAGCCACACTGGCTGGGCCTAAAAAATACCTTTACTATTTATACTGCTGCATGTAGCTTTAGTTCTTACATTTTTACTCTATATAAGAAGATACCATGACTTTTTTTTTTAAATCACTTCCTATGAACATTATTGTATGAGTCTTCTTTTATACAAGTCAGAACCTACCTAGAAGTGGACCTGCAGGGCCCCAGAAATAATGACAATAACTGACACTGAAAGAGTGCTTATTTTGTGCCACACTTTGTTCTAAGTAGCTTATACACCTCAACTCATTTAATTTTCACAACAACCTTATGAGGATTCTGTTCTTTTTTTTTTTTTCCCCAGATGAGAAGTAGTCCAGTGCTAAAATCTATGCAACTTGACTAAACATTGCATATCACCTTCCAAAATGTTCACGACCAATCGACACATCTACCATCAGCGAGTTTCCACGTCTTTGCCAACACCTGCGGCCAACGTTTTAAAGTTCTGCTCTCCTAATATGAAGTCCTACATTTTTCCCTACGTCAGTAACCATGGGTCCCAGCGCAGACACAGAACTAATTCGCAACGCTATCTCTAGCGTATTTCAAGTTTCTACTCACATGTGGACTCCGTTCCTCTGTTTGTCTATTTCTGTAACAATACCATTCTGTCTTATTATCGTTTATAATGCGTTTTAATATCTGGCAGGACAGAAATTAAATAAGATTCTAATAAAAAGCATAATAGGCCTGTTGTACTTCCAAAATTGTTCTTTGCTGTTTTTGACCCTTTGGTCCTTCCATGTGAGGTTCAAGATCACTTTGAACATTTTTATTGAAGAAACCTGTCCTGGATATTCTCTGATTGCTCCTTCAGATCCGCTTTCCACTCTTCCCCACATTGCTCAGTCCCCACGGGTCTGTCCTCCAGATGGACAGCACCAGCCCAGGGTCCCCTCTTCCCGCATCCAGCCGGTGAGTCAGCGGTGGGGGAATGAAGAGCAGAGGAAAGATAAGTCGAGATATTTCCCCCTCGGCTCTCTCGCCAGCTGCTCCTCCACCGAAGGTCTGTCGGGAGGGCTTCTCCGAAACCACAGCCACGGCCCTCTGGGTTCCGACAGCTGTCCCAGCTGTTGCTGTTTAGGCCCAGGGACACTGAAGGCTTCTTGCTGTTGGCTTCTTAGTTTCCCTGAGCTTTGTCCGAACCTTTGTCAAGAGGCCCTCCGTCAACTGTCTTCGGCAAATACGTTCTGCCAGACGGGATGCAAAACCTATTAGGACTCTGATTGAAATTTCATTTAACTTCTCAATTAATTTGAGGATAATGGACAACTTTTCATAGGTGGAGTCTTCTTATCCGTGAACATGTCACCTCTACTTATTTCAGTCTTCTTTCATCCCTTCAATGTTCTTTTATGACTTTTCTCCACGCGTTTCATCTGTCTTTTCCAAGAATGATTTCCTGCTCCTTTGTGCTTTTGCTTGTTACTGCAAATAGGAGCTTTCCCCTAACTGGTGTTTACTGGCATGCAGGAACCCCGTCCGCGTCTGTATACGGCAGCCCTGTTGGATTCTTTTTTTAATTCTAATCGTTTGCTGCTCCTCCTGGGTTTTCTATGTGCCAAATCATATTACGTACAAATTGGTCGGCTGTGTCTCTCTCTTCCCACTTCACACAGCTCTCCTCTCTTGTTCTTACTTCATGGCATTGCCTGGCACATCCATACAATGCTGAAGAGACGTGATGTGGGTAAGCTTCCTTACCTCCTCTCTCTTAGCTTTCTCTGCACAAAGTGAAACCACTTATAAATCCTAAAGCTATGCCTCTCAGCTCCCATTTACCCTTAAATAAAAGAAAATTCCAATCAAGGTGTCTCATGAGTCAAAAAAAAAAAAAAAAAAAAAGTCACGTTGCTGCTCCCCTGGAGAGTGTGATGTGACCTTGGCCTCTAGAAATGACCAGCCTTGGCAGTCACGGCCTGCAGGAACACAGCTTCCGGTGAGCCTGGGCGAGGGGACGCCCCCTTTAAACAGTAAGATCCAGCCAGTTCCTGTGGGAGCAGCCATCGCTCTCTTACGCTCGGATAGCGGAGAAGGGCACATCAAACATCGCACGATTTACCATGTCAGCTTTTGAAACCGGGGCTGCGGGGGCTGGAGGACATGCCGAAAAGAAATAAACAGCTCTTTTTGTTGTTGTTTTAATGAACGTAATAACGGAAGAGTAATGAGGTTGGAAAACAGATGTGGACCACGGGGCCGCGCGCGCTGCAGTGTGGCCCACACAATCTGGAGGGGAATGATAAAAAAACACAACAAAACTTTACAAGCTGTTTTGAGTCCTGAATTAAAAGGAGTAATCAAGCGAGGCTGACTTATAAAGGGTCAGGGGGTAGCATCCTGCAGCAGAGAATAAGCAGAACTCCTTTTCCTTAACTGTCCCCTGCCTGGCGGAGGCTGGGAAGGGGGTGGTGGGGGGAAGGCTTCCCTGCGCAACAGCCTCGCTGGACATATTCCTGACTAAGGGTTTAATAGCCGCCACCGAGCCTCCCCCCCACCCCCCCCCACCCCGGCCCCCGCTCTCCGGGCAGGAACTTCCCTAATGGCTTGGCCCTTTTTAGTCTGGTTTTAGTCTCTGGCTCTTTATGTGCTGCTGGGGCACCTCGCCTCTTGCCATGACTTCCAGGCAGAATGTGTCACATGAGATGAATGTGCTCGGTGCCGGTTCGGGAGAGCGCTCGTTCTCTAGCCGATTTCTTCCCACAGCCTTTCCCGGCGCCTGCCCCGGAGAGCCCAGCGCAGTGTGTGCAATGGAGTTGCAACCTGAGAGCATCTGGACGCTCAAATAGAAGTGTTGCTTTTTTTTGCTTTTTTTTTTAAAATCTGTTTGTTTGTTAATTCTCACCCAAGGGTATTTTTTCCCATTGATTTTTAGACAGAGCGGAAGGGAGCGGGGGAGACAGAGAGAAACATCGATGTGCGGAGAGCCACATGGATGGGTGGCCTCCCGCACACATGCTGACCGGGGCCTGGGCTCACGCCTGCCCTGGACTGGAATCGAATCTGGGGCCCCCTCAGTCCACAGGCCGACACTCTAACCACTCCACAACCTGGCTAGGGCAGAAGTGGTGTTGTTGTTTTTTTTTAAACTTGAACCATATGCATGGAGGACAGCCAGACCAGAAGGTCCATGCAGCGTGTTAGTCAAAGGAAGCTAAACCTTCTCCTGTTTCCAAGGAGATGAACTGCACAGAGACGATGCCCCCCTGCTCCCGTGGGCATGGTCATTATTGTCGTTGATGGTGTTTTAGGGCAGAATGGCCGGGCATTCCTTGGTTTACGGGCTGTGCCAGCCGGACAAAGCGGCACTGTGAGAACGCGCTGCCGCGGTCTGACTCGGCCTCAGAGCTCTCAGACTCCGCTACTGAAGTCCAGCCAGCATCTAATTTTACCCGTGAGTTCCAGGAGAGAGAGCTGGTGGGAAGATTACAGAGTTCCTTGAAGCTCTGACCTATAACAGGAAGAGAGTTGTCAGCCTTCATGTCTCTCACCCTCAATCCCAAGGAAAACAACAGTGGCGGGCGTTTTATAACACGTTCCCATTGTAACATCGCATATTTCAGGAACGTGCTGCCTGCTCCCTCCTTTTCCAGAGGACCTTGTGTCAGGATAAACAGATGACCTTAAAATAAATAGATTTTTTTTTTTTTTTACTTAAGCTTTTCAATTCCAATTTGTCCGATGTCCTTGGGCTTCTCTGGGTTTTCCTGTAAAAAACGGTGGAAATCGACTGTTTTCCAAATTGGCGAATGCGCCTACACACTCGGCTCTGGCATTCACGTCCTGGGGATTTCTGGTAACGTTCGTGTGAAATTCCACACAGTCATTTCAGCGTTGGGGCCGCTTTGAGCTTTTGGTAAACAGTGGAAAAAATAGGGCTTTGAGGTTTAAGTCTTGGCTTTGTCATGTAGCAACGTGGGCAAGTTACTTAACTTCTCCGCTACTGATCCATAAAATAGGTAAAACAGTACTACTACCTTAAAGGGCTGTTGGAGGATTAACGACAATCCACATCAAGCAACCCGCACAATGCTGAACGCACAGAGCAGCAGGTCAATACATAGTAGGTATGGCCAGTCCAGCATGATCGAAAGGTAATCCGCAGCTTCGTGCGGTACAGACGCCACTCGGTGACACTCCGGAAGGAAAAAGATGACCTCAGGTGTCCCTCCACGTCCTGGGAGGATCAGCCAGCAGGAGAGCAGGAGTGATAGCGAGTGTCTGGTGTCCAGGGAGATCTCCAAAGCGATTGTCCTAGGCCAGCAAGGGACAGCTGCCCGCTCCGAGGCTGCCGGCCTGGGAAAGAACATGAGCCTCTCCTCGGAGGTAGGCTGCTGGAGGAGGGGAAGAACACCCAACAGCAACCAGAGAGCCAGCTCCCGTGGGTGGAGAACTTTATTAAAGGCTTTGTTAAAATTCTTCTGCTGACCAACGTGCTTTCTGGTGTAGAGGTGCACACAGGAGCCAGGGACCCAAGAATGAACCAGTCCAGCCAGTGCGGCTCAGTGGTTGAGCGTCAACCTATGAACCCGGAGGTCACCGTTCGATTCCCGGTCAGAGCACATGCCCGGGGTTGCGGGCTCCATCCCAAGTTTGGGGTGTCTGAGAGGCAGCCCATCAATGATTCTATCTCATTGTTGATAGTTTCTCTCTCTCTCTATCTCTCTCTCTCTCTCTCCCTCTCTGAAATCAATAATAAATATATATATATATATTTTTAAAGACAAATCTATTAAAAAAAAAAAATGGACCAGACTTCAGCAACCTCAGCTTCTCCCGTGTTAAACAGACCATGGATGTTCTCAATCTCTGCGGCTAGAAAATGACAAGCGCTATACTATTAAAGTCAGAGCTGGACGCTAAACACACACCATGACGGAACACTGTCCATAACTCTGGGTTGTTATCTGCCTGAAGTTCAAGGTTCTCAAATTCTACGTGCCCTTGAGAAGAAGAGAGATCAACACAGATGATTAGTTCTGTGAGTTCTGATTACTATCCCTATCCCCTTCCAAAAAAAAAAAAAAAGGAAATAAAAAGTGAAGTTTGCACTACTATTTACTAAGCAACCACAAAGCACCAGGCACTACAGCTCATCTATCCCCATACACCACTCTCCTGCCGACTAGAAGAAAACGTTTTAGAAGGGGCTCCGATACTAGGAAGCTGGTTTAGTATCCAACAGAGAATAACACGTTTACTTCTGACATTCCAATAAGCTGTTTAGAAGAGAAGGGCAGTGTATACTCAGACCCTTGGGTTTAAGAAGGAAACTCATCTTTTAATCAGAATGGAATAAGAATCCCCAGGAGCTCAAGGCTCACCACAACATCTGTCAGTTTAGAATGGATTAATGAAATTAAGAGGGACAGAGAAATCTTATCTGGGGGGGAATTACAAACACAAATCCATATGCTGGAACGGGATGGAATAGTCAGTTGTCAATATTTAGCTAGTGTTCTGGGTGTGCTTCTTCCACAGAGTAACACCTGGCTTTCCAAATAAACTACAGAGGTCCCCATTGCATTAGATGAATCTACCAGAATGATGATCAATAAATCCCCTGTTTATAAAATCATAGCATAAGCGGGGGGGAATATCCTCTTACTTCATCTATTTTTTATTACAATTAAAGGAAAGACTCTAACCTTTATTGAATACCTACCCAGCACCAGACACTCTAAATGTTATTTCACTTAATCCATACAATGATACCACAAAGTGGATTTTACAGAGGTTCAGAGGGTAAAGTAGCTTGTCTAAAGCCAAGAGCTAGAAAGGAAATGGCAGACCCAGGATTCAAACCCAGATAAGCCCGCCTCTCAAGTTTGTGTTCTGTTGACCATACCATGCAAACCCCCAGTAACCAGGTTACATGTTACATTGTCTATTTAGGGCAAGAAGTCACAACCCCTTCCCACCATGAGTTGAAAGTCTGAGAAAACGATAATCAAGACACATAAATACAAACAACATAAGACAAACCATGGCAAGTGCCATATGAGGGCAGTGATTATTAAAGACATAAACCCTCCAGGAGAGACATTTTCTGATTGGAATGACCACAAAAGGCTCTGTGGAGGACTGGTCCTCGGTCTAACCCTTGAAAGTGGGTAGAAATTCTACAGGAGACTAAAGAGTAGTGTGTGAGGGTCACTGAGGACAGGAGGGCCCTTCAGAGGAAGGGGACACAAATCTCAAGGTGGGAAGGTAGGAGCTTGCTCAAGAGATGATGAATAATTAAATTTGGCATGGCAAAGGGTTCGCCTAACGAAGTGGTGGGAGGTCAGCTAGAAAAGATTGGTTTGAACCAAAGTGAAAATAGGAAGGGAGACTTCATTATTATTCATGCCAGGTGCTGTGCTGTGTCATTCCATTCAGAGTCATTAGACTCCTTGGAGGTGATCTGCTCATCAATTTTGTAGAAGAAGAAACATACAGGGTCAGTGGTTGGTAAACCGCGGCTCGCGAGCCACATGCGGCTCTTTGGCTCCTTGAGTGTGGCTCTGCCACAAAATACCGCGGCCCGGGCCAGTCTGTTTTGAAGAAGTGGCGTTAGAAGTTTAAGTTTTAAAAATGTGGTTCTCAAAAGAAATTTTAATTGTTGTATTGTTGATATTTGGCTCTGTGGACTAATGAGTTTGCCGACCACTGGACTAAGGTGAGGTCCCCACATTGAATGCAGAACAGTCATATTTGGAATTATTTGATGGTTCCCAAGTTCCAGGTTCCTCCCACTACACTGTTACCTTAAACAAGAAGTTAATGTATTTATATTTCTATTACTTGAAGGTGGCAACACATCATTATCATTTTTGAGGAGAAAACTATTTTGACATGATCAAACTGTTTGCTATTTGGGGATAAAGGTGCTACTGGGTCACTGAAGCATTCCATTCAAAGGAAGGTAAAAAGTGCTCTTGAAGGAATGACTGAGGACATGGGTGAATGACAGAGTTCCGCCCTTTATTAGCAATGTAATTCTATCTCTGAGCCTAAGTGGGAAAAGGCGATGACAATAGTTTAGGCTTAAAGTATATGATGTGGGTAGAAATGCTCCAAAAGTATAGAGCGTAATGGTAAATTTAAAAAAATCCAAAATTCTTGATTTGATAGAGAAAATACCTCCAACAGAATCAGAGTTCACCCCTCGAACTTCCCAGAGACACACTTCTGTGTAGTAACAAGGTCCACCCCTTGTAAGTTGCTCAAAGGCCATCGGCACTGGCTGGGGTTGAGGCTGAGGGAATTGCTTTGGGTCCCTGTGCCATGGGATAGAAACAATCCCACAACCCGCAGGCCCCCTTTGAAGTGTCATTGTTTAATGTGGCTCTGTCTCCTGTCCACCTGTGAATCTTCCCATCCCTGTCTGGCCCAAGACTCAGTGGTTTTAAAGGTAAGAAGTGGACATCAACCTTGGATGTATACCACTCCACGGGCAAAGTCATTACATTTCTAAATAAATATAAAAAAAGAAACTACTTCTTGGCTTTAAGAGGAAGGCTCAATGACCCCGTATAGTCTAATCCAGCTCAGAGTCACTGAGAAGGCACTTTGAAACATACCACTTTCATGTTAAAAAGGAAGCCTCAATTGTGTAATGAGACACTAGCCATTCATCCAATGACTACCGGAAGAGGTTGGCTGTGGGTGGGAACTATTTACTACCTGTAAAAAGTAAAGATCAGAGTCAGAAAATACACACGACATACTTGTGACCTGGAGTTTTAGAAAATAATTTCTCAGTTTTACCAGACTTACTTTTTTGGGGGAAAAAGGATAACGTGGCATCTCCCATCCCTAGTCTAGGAGCAGAGTTGCACACAGTCACTTGGCGAGAAAACCATCAAGGCCTCCAGCCGACTTAGCGTCAAACCCCATCTACTTATTGTTTTATTAGGTGTTACCAAACATCTGAACAAATTGCCAGGACTTTATACAAATAGCTCAGGGAAAAGAAAGCTGTGGTAAGGTTCTCCACATGAGCGGCTCTGTCAGGAAACCTTTAATCCCCAAGCCCTACACACACTATGACCAAGAAAGAAAGGAAAAAAGTTTATAAAAGTCTTCCAAAGAATAAGTTTCTAGTAGAAGAGTTTCAGTACATACACTGCACGGAAGCCAGCTACTGAGACGGAGGCACCAAGCCAAGACTACTCTGACGTCAGGGCCGTCACGAACACCACCCAGGACAAGGGTTACATTTCCAGAGAAGGATGGGCGCGCTTGTGGGTACCGATGACACCCCGAAGACTCTGCCCATTGACAATGTTGTCATACTGAGCAGAAACATGGGAAAGTGGAATGTGGAAACTAGAGAAAGGATAACCTGGAGCTGTTTTGGAGGCTGGAAGGGGAAAGACACCCAGGCGCATTCACACAAAGCTCTCGTTTGACCTTGTCAGGTGACCTTGAGACGAGGCGTTACCTCTGGAGCTTTGGTCTTGCTCTTCGGAAAGTTGGGAATGCGATTAGTTGAAAAGGGTTATTTTTGACAAGCACCAGCGAAGGGGAGACTTTATTTTCATCCAACTCTGTGGTAGAGATGAGGATGGGGAATCTGTTCCAATCTCTGGTAGACTCCAAACCAAGCAAAATCTGAAACTTCAATAAGTCATTGTGCTCTAGCTGCGACAATTATAGCTCTCTGAAAATCTGCTTTAATGCCTTCAGCACAAATCTAGATTAATGAAGCCAGAGGAGTCCCAGAGAGGAAGGGGAAAGGAAAGAGAGAGTGGGAGGGCGATGTGCCCAGCCAATACCAGAGCTTAACATCTTAAAAGGTAAAAGCGAAAAGGTTCCCCTGGAAGGTTCCCGTGGGATGGACCTATGGCTGATTTTTCTAGGTAAACAATGGCTTGATGCAATTTTGTTATTGGGAAGCACACAAGGCCTTCCCAGCAGCCAAATGCTACACTTACCTGCTACGTAAAGCAGTGTAGCAAATTTCCTCATCGCACCAACGCCTTGATCATCATTTTTGAAAAAAAAAAACCCAGGAAACTGATGTGATACTAAGGAAGAGGAGAGATAAAGAGCTCAAGGAAAGGTATAAACTGAGGCATACACTGAGAAGGCAATTTTACTTTCTAAACCAGGGATTCTTCTAGGAAGCAGAGAAGCGTGCTGGCCACAGTTTTTAGAGGAGCCGGAAAGGGAGTCTTCCTGTGAGTAGCGCTCTGTAGGCCTCAGAGGACCCTGCTGGGCATGGAGCAGCACGGTAGCGCCCGACAGGGTTAAATCCGCTCAAGGTTTTAAATAAAAAACAAACATCCACTTAACTTTTATAGGGGATTGTTCTCTAGTAATGCCAAGGAAGGGGCGGGCTCTCTTGCAGTTTTTCCTCGGGTTTGTCTCCATGCTGACTAAGGAATAAGGTCACCACTGAGGTTGTCGATGGGGTGGAAGTGGGCCTGATGTTGAAGGGAGGATAAAGGATTTAGGTCTTGTGGGTATTATCCTAAGACGACTTCTCCTCCTCCTCCTCCTCCTCCTCCTCCTCCAGTTTCCCTTCTCAAGAGAAAGACAAGAGCTCCAGTCCATTCTGAAATTTAGGGAAGTAAGACACAGCCAAGCAAGTCACTTTATCTTTCTGAGCCTCAGTGTTCCCACGTGTGAGCTGAGAAGACTGAACTATGAGATATAATTACCCAATCAACTCTAAATCCCTTTCAACCAAAATGAAGCCCTCCCATCAGGGACCCACCGGGGAGCAGAGGAGAAGCACTGGCCCGAAAGTATTTATGACTCAGTATCCCTTTTGTTTTGCCCTTCATGACAGTCTACTTGTGATAGAACTGACACCCCAGTCACCCAAGCCCAGGTGCCTGAGAAAGACTGGGGATACAGCAACTGTAGAAACAACAGCAATAATAATAATGACAACATAAACGACAGTAGTAGTACCACATAAGTGCTATCATTCATAATAATAATGGCTAACAGTATTGAGGCCCTTCTTAAGGCTCGAGGACTGTGATTATTATATATATTATATATATTTACTTATGAGGACTACACACTGACATTCGCTCCATTTTGCAGACGAGGAAGCTGGAGCTCAGACACGGAGCAGGAAGGCAAGTCTCAGGAGCCACTAGTGTAGCAATAAGTAGTCACTGGCCAGCTGGAATCCAAGAGGGCTCCCGGGCAGTGCAGGGCGCTAAGGACAGAATAGAGCTTCTAAGAGCTTAGCCCACTGGGGTACAGAAGCCAGTGGGCTTAGCCGGCTGAGAGCTGAGAGATTTCGGATTCCACTACTGAGCCTGCCACTCCTGCTGTAGCCGGTCAGTTCCCTTGTCTCTGAGCCAAGGGCGGCGGCGGAGATAACCTTTCAGGCCTTTTCCAGCGCTGACATTCTCCATGAGGGGCCGTGTTTCAGAAGGACTCAGCAGCAGTTTGATTCCCAGGCTTTTTTTTTTTTTTTTAGGCCTTCATTTCTATTTTAAAAAATTGCATGTTCCCGTGGCCCTGGAATGCCTGCCTCCGGCCCCTCTGGAGCCCTGGGTTATGTGAAAGCAGCCGTGCCAAGCTGGCCCGTGGGCGGGGCTGAGCCTTCCTGGCTGGCTCGTGACATGCTCCTGACGTACTGTGTGGTCAAGGAGCTGGAGCTGGGGGGGCTGAACAAGGGCCAAGCCTTGCACTTCAGCTTCCTGACCTGGCAGCCATTCAGAGAGACCCTGCTAAGTGCTATTTCCTAAATACACTCTCTTTTCATAACAATCTTACCACATTGCTTTCCTTTACAAGCGCTCTTAAAAAAGGGAACTGGACTCCTTCTGGTTAATCTACACAGACTACATTTGGAAACCATCAGAAACTGAACTCTAAACAAAACGTTATTAATGTGTTGTAATCTGCCCTCTATGTTGCAGATGAAAAGAAAATGTTTTATAGTTTCGGAGCATACGTTTTAATTGCCTTTTAAGAGTGCATATACTTTTAGTACTTGGTGTTATAAAACTGTAGTATCTGTTTCTTGATAACTGTTGAGTGATCTCAGCTATTTTTATGAGTTTTTCCCCTTATCCTTTTCTCCCTTTTTCTCCTACGCCGCCACCCAGGCAAAGTTCCTTTAGATCAAGCTTGATAGGGGGGGCTCATGGAGTTGAGATCTTCATTATAAATGGCTCCTTCACAACCTCCGCCTCGCTATAAAACACTTGTCCCTGAAAACGAGTTCTATAAACAAAGATGGAGTGGGCAGCTTTGTCTCATCGTCCACTGGGGCTGGGAACCCAGCAGTCTAGCCTTTCCCCGGTTGCTGTTGCTCTTTTATGGGGGCCAGATGACCTACTGCGATCTGATGCTCTCGCTACTTTTCTCAACTGTACAGCCCCGTCCCCAGAGACCAACATATCAGTCATCAGCCCAGACGTTCCGAGGGCAGAGCCTTGGAGACACCAGGATCCAGCCTTTTCTTCGGCGAGGGAGCCCACATTCGTTAGCATCAGGCCTGACGTGAACCGAGGGACTGGACTCGCCCTGGCATGTCACCAGCTGACAGATCCCCGGAAGGCCAGGTCACCTGACAGCATCTTCATGGGGCCGAGGCCTCCGCTGTCTCGCCTTCCAGCTGGCCGAACAGTGCTCGGCTCCATGGCCAGTGAGATACGCCTGAATCCTAGCCTCCCAGGAAAGGAAATGTCCTTTCTGAGTTAAGGGATTCTTGGGGGCAGGAGCGGGGGTGAGGGTGTGTGGCCCTCTGAATGCCTGGCTAGGCGGAAACAGTAGAATTGGGCGTTGGTCTCTGAGTGGTCCAGGGACACACCTCAGCAGCAGCCATACATGACGAAAGCGTTCCAGGATTATCCATCGTAAGATTATGTTCAAAACAGGTTCACAGACTCCGTGGACCAGAAGGGCCCATAGAGATAGTGTGGGTCCATCAGTTAATGTCAGGGTGGGACCTGGAGACGAGATGGGCAACAGCTGCCCAAGGTCTCATGGCCTAGGTGACTTAGCAGCCGGCTTTCCAGCTCTCCACCGCTCCCCCAATTCCATCGGGAAGGAAAGAAAGCATCCCTAAAAGGAACCCTAAACGGAACTCCCTTGAGTTGTCCGAAAATGGGAGCCTGGGCCCTTTAATTTCGGGATCTTTTCAGAGATAGTCATCTTCCTTATCGCAAACATTGACTCACATGTTTCTTGTGATGCCTCCAGCGTTTCCCTAATGCCTTCTTGACTCACTGGATATTATGGCTTCATACAGTACAGAGCAGTACTCAGTTACACCCTTCACCTCTAAGGCAGTTTTTATATGGAGAACGAGCCTTGCTCTCAGTCCTCTTGCCATAGAAACTTGCACAATCTGTTGAGAATTCCTCCAATGGCTCAGCAGGCCCGACGTTCACAGCACATCAGCATTCGCGCTCTCTGAAGGAGCACGTGTTCACAAATCTACTCCTTTAAAGGGATCAAAACTTAAATTTGAAGTTGGGTTGCCTCTCCTCCCCTCCCTTGAATAACCTTATAATTCATACAGGTGCTGAGGAAGTAAAAGACCAAACTCCAGGAAAAGACCTTCCCCACAGAAACGCGAGGCCATTTCCATAGCTCTCCAATGGCTGCTATGATTTAGTAACTTATTTTTTTGATCCTCTTCAAGCCTGCCTCATTCAATGTCTGATTCTTAATCTCTGGGGCAGGTGACATTTTAATACCCTAGAAAAATCAGCTCAAAATAAAGCTTGAAAAAATTGGGTCATCACATTTTTACATTCCATGGATCAACCAGTTTCATGCAGCAAGTCTTTCTTCCTTCGGAGGGATCCCAGGTTAATGGGTGATAATTATAAAAATACTAGAGGCCTGGAGCATGGATTCGTGCACTGGTGGGGTCCCTCGGCCTGGCCTGCGGGGATCAGTGGATCTATGCGCCGCCCCAGTCCAGCCTCACCCCCCAGCTTGTTGGGCTCCAGCCTACTGTCCTCATCCATCCTGCACAGCACAGCACAGTACAAAGTAGTGCTGTGGCAGGTGGCGGAGGAGGATCCTGAGCCCGGGCTGAGTGCCATGCTGCCCACCACTCAGGCTCGCAGGGGGAGTGTATGCAGGAGAGGCTTGTGCTGCCAGCCATGAGCCTAGTGTCTGGTGCCCGTCTGTCAGCTGAGTGGTGCTCCCACTATGGGAGCGCACTGACCACCAGGGAGCAGCTCCTGCATTGAGCATATGCCCCTGGTGGTCAGTGCACGTCATAGCTACCGGCCAGTCTTCTGGTCTCTTAGGTGTTTATATATATATAGATTGGGCAGGGAACATCCTTGGAAAGGAGTTCTACCCCCATTTTACAACCCCTTCTCAATGACTCTCTTCTGAGATACCCGAAACAGCATGAACAAAGTGTTTTCCCTTAGACAGATTAAGGGAAGGCTCTTGGATTCAGTAGTTTTGTATTAATTACTCCTAAAACAAACTGTTTCTTCAGCCAGAGACACAATCCTAAGTTGGGATACTAGACCTGGACCATTCTACTGCTGAGATCGCTGTCCTTAAGAATCCAGCAACAGAGTTTTTGGGTGTATTTCGTGACCTTTTGTGCTAGCAAATAAGCCTTTGGAGGATTAAAATTAACTTTTCTCATCCTAGCTAAGGAGTGCTCTGCTCTGGAAACATTGGAGAGAGAAAAAAATACCCTCCAGTCCTGAGCCAAATACCCAATCTAGTAGCGCTGATAATCCTTTCAACATTCTTATTTTAAAAATGATCTTTTTTTTTTCTTCTAGGAGTAGTAGAGAAAGTAGGGAAAATATACATTAATCTGAATAAGTTCTTCTCTTAAACTCAAAGAAGTTGAAAGCTTTACGTGGCAAGTATTTGAGCGTATGCTTCTGCTTTAAATGACTCCATGTGGGTTAAAGTATTAAAGGTGAACATACTGCTGCAAACTTCTTGATCTATAGACCTAAGGCAGTCACTCACTGTATCCTCTGTCTCCTAATAGGGACTCCATAGAATATTCAATGAAGTCCTGGTATCGTGTGTGTCAGGAGCCTTAGCCTCCAGCTATCGGAATTGGTCATCGGCCACAAAGCCCGAGAGATAAATTCCCACAGTGACACACTCCTGGAATAGCCACCGAGGGACTCAGGTCACGGCTACTTCCTCCCTGCGGGGGAAGCACACAGCAGGCACATTCTCACCAAATGGCCTTTGCCCTCTGATCTTATATCCTACCTGTCCTCCCTAGGCCCACGGCTCTGTGGGGACCCATGCTAGGCTGGCATGAATTATCTTCATGCGTTGTTTTCTTTCAAAGGTCCTGGGGAATAGGCTGTAATCACTGACGGGAATAGACCTTTAGATTTCCTTTTTTTTTTTTTTCCCTTTGAAAGTAGTATTAGCTATAACTAGAAAATCATTCCTTTATGTTTGGACAAGGAACATGGAGAGAAATCGTAGTAAGTCATTCATTCCAACTCAAAAGCAAAAGCAGGCCTTAAAAGTGCTTCAACGCTCAGACTCAAACACCGACCATGATAGATACAAATTGGTGCGATCAGAAGTTCCCTTGGCTGCCTTGATGGGGGAAAGGATTCAAGAAGCACTCAGGAAGGCTGAACGCTCTCCAAAAGGAAGCTAACTCCAAAGAGATTTCCAAGTCAACATCCAAACCAAAGAGATGTGGAAAATTTCAGAGAGGCATCCTAACAAAACATCCTAGCAAAGTACCCTCACTCCTTTCTGCAAACCCACAACTGGTAGGAGCAAAGTTCCAATGAGACAGCTTTTTAAAGCAGCAAAGTTGCAACCACAAGTGTGGTTACTCTTCCAACACTATTTTCTTGGAGAAAATTAAATGGGTGGGGAGGGAAGCAAGCCCAGGAAGACTGTGGTGTAAAAGCTCTGAGGTCTGGGAGGTAAGACGCAGGGAACCTAGGAGTGGGGGCCTCGCCGTAGAGAGGAGAAATCCGGCATTACTGCATAAGGGGGCTGGGATCTCTGGTTGCTCTTCAGGCAGAGTGTATTGCTCTGCATTTGCAAAAACGGCTCAATAAATTTTTACTGGCAAGGCACAAGGAGAAACATCTGCTCCAGTCAAGAGCAGCTGTGGTCAGCAATAAGGCAGTTGGCACCAGGTCAATGCTTCTCTTGCTGGTAGGTGGTATTGTGGTCACCAGTAATTACTTTGGAGAATTTCATGGAGTCAAGGATAACTAAATGGACAAAGAACATTTTATTTTACTTTCTATCTTTAGCCCGAGAGCAAAAATTGTGACATGTTGTACAGGATTCAGAAGCCCAACGCAACCCATATTTTTCATGGAAGAACTTTATACCTCAAAGACTGGAAACCCTTTAGTGTAAGTAATTCAGACAAGAATGACCTCTTCACTCATTATTTCTGATTGAACAGTTCCTGTAGATGGCATTAGTCTTTAAGTGTTCCCTTCTGAAAGATATATTATAAATGCTATAAAGAAAATGTGAAAATTATATTTAGCAAATCAATAAATGGTTCAAGCTTCTAAAAACCTCATCTCTGTCAAATTTGCATGGTATCTTTGAGTTGAATAACCCTACATGGAATAGAATTTGCAGCACAAGTAAAAGTCTGTTCAAGGCATGCAGTTGCAATAATTTTTCACAGAGTGATGAATATCAGAAAGTAGAAGTTAAATTAATATACACTGTACTTAAAAAAATTAAACACTTGGGAAATAACCTTTTGAGCCACTGGAAAATGACAAAGTCAAAGACACATCAATCAAGTTAATTTCAGTACCAAAGCAATGCATTTTTCCCCACGAGCAACTCTATGGAAAAACAAATTAACCAAAAAGGATCTCCAAATGATGGGACAGCATCAGGCTCAAAGAGAGCTTCATGATTGGCTGCCAATTAGGTTATTCTACACATACCCACACCCACACTCAAAGGCAAAACTAGCCACGTTCATTTTAAACAAGAAAAAGGAAATTCTATTAACAACCATGAGACAGGACTTGCAACAACAGCTATAATTCAGGTGCAAGCCATGTCCCAGATGCTATTGGATATGCTACTCCAAGACATCCAGTCCACCCTCTGACCGCCGGGATGCTTGAAGCACCGGGAGAAGATTTTGGAAGTAAAGGGAGAGATCTGGGGACTAATTCCAATCTACAGGTTGTGGTAAAAGTAGGGTTACAGTTGTTTGTGTAGAAAAATAATAATATAAGAATAAACTCTGTGTTTCTCATGCTCACAAACTATAAACCTACTTTTGCTGCACCCTGTATTTTAAACCTATTCCTGATTCAACCACGTCCAGGATGCTACCGTACACAGATCAGGTGTGGGGCCATGAAAGGCAGAGGGCTGTCCCAGCAAAGAAGAGAATCCCTGATCAATGTGTGAGGTGGCCCAAATCAGGGTCTTCAATGCATCAGCCCTCTCAATCCCTGGGGGACCTTGGACAGGTCACTTGAACTCTCAGAGCTTCATTTTCACTCAAATGAAGAGGTCAAAGGAGGAGGCCTCCCAGCTTTAACACAACGTAGGTCCACAAAGATTAGGTCTCTAGACCCCAAAGAGCTGCCCTCTAGGCTCCACAGCCCTCATGATTGGGAAATAAACCCAAAATCTTTCAGTATCAGGGACCATGCTCCAACCAACTGAGCCACACTGTTATAAATCCTAGTATCGCCAATGATGGAATAGTTTGCACCCATTACATGAGATTATAAATGAAGTTCTCAAGAATCAGTTTGGAAGAAATTGGGGTTAGTTGGTAAAAGCAGTGATCACCACTATTCCTTCTGCTCAACCATGGTTCGAAACAAAACAAAAATACCGGGAGATTAATCCCTCTGAAGAAAAAATAGGTTGATTGATAGAAGAGAGGATATGAATGTGAATTCTCCCTCCAGCTGTCTGAATTCCAGGCTCCATGCATCTCGTGAGATTGTAACTATCAGTTCAGCCACAGCTCTTTGCAAATGTCCTTCCAATGGGAGGAAGGATCTACACCGCACAGGCTAGTCGGTGAGGAAGTCCTTATCATGTTGAAAGCACCAAATGTAAACAGAGGACGGAGGTCTAAGCCTAGCAACAGCATCCAAATATGGTTTGGATTCAAAATAGTCATGAAAGTTACTAAAACACCACTGATAATACTTCTCTCTTTTAAGATACAGTGATTTGTGAAAGGGCTAACCAGGCCATGTCTAAGGGTCTCTTTTACGTCTAATTCAGGTATTTGTACTATCTTCCTCAAGTTCTTGGCTTCTTCTTGTTGGCAAACAAGAGCCATTCTGGTTCTGGGTGTACTTACCCCCCCGGGGAAACCATGTCCCTTTCATTAAAACACACGCACCTCCTGAATCTTACTCCATTATTATGAGCGTACTTAGGTTTCTTAGAACATTTAAGCATTTATTCAACAAACATTTTTTTTTTTAACACCTAGGTGTTAAATGCTGTTAGTAGGGAGGGGAAGTACAATTTTTGAACTGGTTTTCCCTAAGAACTATTCTTAGGCTTATTGACTTTCTCTTCTCTTCTCTTCTCTCTCTTCTCTTCTCTTCTCTTCTCTTCTCTTCTCTTCTCTTCTCTTCTCTTCTCTTCTCTTCTCTTCTCTTCTCTTCTCTTCTCTTCCATCAGTAGCATAAAGAAATAGCTACATCGTTGTTGGTTTTTTGGTGTGTGTGTGTGTGTGTGTGTGTGTGTTGTGTCTGTGGGTGTGAAATCACCCCCTGAGACAATAAGTAGTACCCCAGGACGTAGATGTAGGTGCTTGGTGGTCAAACAGCTGACCCACCAGCTTTGCCAATGCCTCCTATATACCCACATACTAATCAGTAACAACAGCCAATTCTTCATTGACTTTCAGAGTCACTATCAAACCCCTAATGTCCTATCTATGAATGCAGTGTATCGACTGCACTGAGGGTCCCCCAAAGACATCCCAATAGGACTGTAATTTCAGGTTGGGTTCATGAAGAGTGTGAGGGGGAGGAGGGAGAGAGGGGAGTGAAAGGAGCAGAAGGTTTCTCATGGCCAGCTTCCTCCATGCCCAAACAAAGGAAAGTTCCCAAGGAAGAGTGGCATATTGAAATCTAATCACAAGCCCAACCTATTTTTGCCCTCAAATTCATCAACATCATTTTAAGAATAACAACCCCCAGTGCCTTTTAAGAACGCTTGTTTCGGGGGAAAGTTTTAGCTAAGATGAACTTCAGTGTGTCTGGGGTTAATGTAGGAGAAAGGAGCCCTTTGGTCGTAGAGCTCAATGGCACCGGGAAAAGAATTCGGTCCACTAGATAAGATCTGTTGTGAACTTCTCAGGGCATGCTTCGTAAAACGGGTACGTTTTAAATGAGCATCAGCTACAACTCATTCCTTTTAATATCGTGCTGTAGCAGAAAGAATGTGGACTCTGGCGTCAGAGAAAACTGGGTTCAAAGCTTATCTCCTTCTCTCAGGCTGCATTCTCTTATCTGTGAAAGAAAGGCACTATTCTACCTGACAGGCTAGTTGTGGGGACAAAAAATTATGCACAGGAAGTGCCTACAGAAGTGCCTGTAACAGAGCAGGCATTCAGTACGTGGTAGCTCCTGCTGTTATCATCAACATCATTACCATTATTGTTTGAGGTGACATGGTTCCAGTTCCCAAACATCCAAAATATGGATTTTCTAAAAAAAAATATATATTTGTACTGATTTCAGAGAGGAAAGCAGAGGGAGAGAGAGAGAGAGAATCATTGATCGGTTGCCTCTTGCAGACGTCCCCACTGGGGAACAAACCCATAACCCAAGCACGTACCCTGACCCGAAATTGAACTGGGATCTCCTGGTTCATAGGGTCGACACTCAACCACAGAGCCATGCCGGCCAGGCCCAAAAGATGCTTTCACCGACACCGGAGCACCTGTCCCCATGGCCATGTCACCCCCACGGGCAACACCAAGGAAGGTGTTTTCCTCCGGCACGTATTTCAAGCTCAGGCAGAAGACGGCGGCTGTGAACTCCCAGCACAGCAGCCACGGCTTCACATACCTGAATGTTCTTTTAAGAAAACATATCCACATTTAAAAGGTCAAGCTGTAAAGCCATTTGATTAAAATAGTAATAAAAGAGTAAACATTAACCCACAACTTCTCCTTTGGTCTTGACTACTCCAAGTGGTATCACCTCCAGCATACGTTGCACCTTAAGACATTTGAAGAATTATCTTGATTAAAATCTTTAAGTTCTTACTTTTAAGTAGGGAAACCTAATCTCCAAAAGCCACGTTGAGTACTTTCAGCATGATCTAGATCTTAACAGGAGCGTGTTATCCTCTGCTACGCCTGAGACATTCATACAGTGAAACATGATCACCCAGAGTAAACGAAATTCCCTTCCTATATTAATTCGAGAGCCACTGACAAAACGCAAATAATTAACAACGGAAAGGGGAAAATGGCGCATCGCGAGGCCACCCTCGTGTCCAAAAGCATCGTAAGTCAGGGAAACTAATCTCTAGCATGTTAACAGTTTCCCCCCGGGTTTCAGAGCTATCTGCTCGAGGCCTTGCGAACTGAATTAAAAGACAAAGCAAACAAATAAACCCCTTGGAAGACATGCACAGCTACGTCAGGACTTCATCGCTAGGCTTCCCTCTTAGATACGGAACTATCGTTGATGGAAATGCCCTCCAGCTGGTTTCTCCTCTCCAAACTCGCTAGCAGCGGACCTGTTTGAACCCAAGCTACACAACGATGTTGGTGCTAATGGACTCCCACGGTCTGTACTATGGCAGCCTGCTCTTTCATGCACTCTTGCTTTTCAAAAAAATAAGCTCACTACATCAGCACCTACACTTCTCCCCCTAAGAACTACAGACCCAGCTTATATGAAACACGGACACACAGACATGTTATACCGCTCATATGGTTCAAAACGTCCACGAATAAATTAAAAAACATGAAGTACCCAAGCACTTGAATTCCTTATTGGCTTGTCTGGACTATCTGCAATATCCATTTCGATCTTTGCTATTTCTAGCCGCAGAGCTATCACAGGAGCTGGCCTTGGGGCCCGGGGAGGAAATCTGGCTTCCACCTCTGGGACGCACGTTCCAGTGCTTATGTCGGAGCGACCCTGCCAATCACCCCGGCCCGAAGCCGCAGGCCTGGCTTACAATAACAGAGTCTATCAAAGAGGCCGGGAAGGAAAACAAGGGGGCGGCGGGTCAGCGGAGGATAAGAACACGGTGAGGATGCCCTGTGGAAACCGGGAGGCGGGGAGGCACAGACGAATGGTATCAGATGTGCTTCTCAGAACAGACAGCGTCATAAACGCATATCAGACCTGAGCTGCCAGTCAGCTCTGTGCTGGAGTAGCATCACGGTCAGAAGTGACTTGGAGAGCAGGCTGTCTCGGGATGATGGCACTGGTGGTCAAGAAGAAATACTGTTGTTCCCATGAACTTACTAGGACCCGTCTGCTTCAACCAGCTCAAGAGTGGTGATGGTTGTAGCTGCATGTGGATCTCTAATGTAAAGACCATTCCTGTAAAGACCTTCACTGTAACCATCTAATTCAAGAACAGTGACAATCCATTAGAAGAGAGTTTCCTGCTGCCACATAAAAATATGCCTAGTTCATTCTGTGTTAGGATCATCAGCAGCTTTCAAAGGCATAGAGAGTAGACCTGAAAGGTGGGAAAGAGCTGGGGAGCTAGGGTCAGACTGGGTTTGAATCTTGACTCTGCCACTAATGGGCTGTGTGATCCTGGGAAAGTTGCTCCGTTTCTCAGAATCTCAGTTTACGCAGAGAATTATCATGAGGACCTGATGTCCCAAGAGATGATGAACTTTCCACATATGTTATCTTATTATTATTATCATTTTAAATATGTTTCTTTATTGATTTCAGACAGAAAGGGAGGAGAGAGAGATAGAAACATCAATGATGAGAGAGAATCAGAGTCATTGATCAGCTGCCTCCTGCACACCCCCTACTGGGGCCTGAGCCCGCAACCCAGCCATGTGCTCGTGGCCGGAAACCAACCTGGGACGCTCTATCCACTGAGCCAAGTCGGCTAAGGCAACTTATTGTTACTCGAGATAGCTACGTAAGAGCTAAAGAAAACTTGTAATGGTTTCTTACCAACCAAGACCACTCCTTTAGGCCTGGCAGGCTTCTTTTCCACTACTTCCCTTCGCACCCACTATCCAACTTTCCTGCCTCTCTTCCTTTATTCGTGCTGTTCCCGCTGCATAAGGTCACGTTTATAACCACCTTAGAAGATTCAAGCCTACCTTCCTTCCAAGTTATTTCAGTGACACCTTCTCCAAAAAACCCTTTATTTATCTCCCCATCCCCCTTCACAAAATGACTGACAATACTGAGTAACTTTTTGATAACGATTTTTTTTTGTGCCATCTATTACTTCTGTATTTGTACAGAAACAGGAGTACCCAGTACAAGTCTTTGTCCACAGTAGCACTTAATAAAGGCTGGCTAAAGGAATAAATGAATAACCATTGTCCACTCTCTAGAATAAGAGCTGAGAAAACGAGCCTTCGCCCTCCCACAGAACCCATGGCGGGCCCTTCCCTTTTTGCAACCAAGGAGTTAAAGCCGAGTCCCCGGGAGATAAAAATCTCTGCTTTTACTGCTCAGCCAGGCGGCCTGACAAACGAAGACCCAGCTGCAATTGTAACATTCCAGGCTCGCGAGGCGCCAAGTTTTACTAACTATAGTTTACCGGTCCGACTGCTGCAGCCCGAATTCTTGTTTGGATAATCAGCCTTTGTTTGAGTATGTTCAAAAACAGCCCAGGCTAGCATTAGCCTCTGGGTATGTCATGTGAGCTGATTACCCTGTGGCTCCCAGTAGCAGAATCTCCTACACAAGAGGAGGATTATTTTCCTAGTATTACTGTTACGCTAACATATAATCAGACCCTTCCCTCAGTCTCCACATCTCCTCCACCACCTCCCCCAACCTCCTTACTCCCGTCTTTTTCCTCCCTTCTTCTCTTTTCCCCCCTTTTTAAATAATTCAAAAGTCTTCTTTCCAAGTTCAAACAAAGTTTAAAGGTGAAAAGGTCAAGAAAGTTTCATGGCTGAGGCTGTTTAGAAAGGGGTAGGACCGACTGGGGTCTCTAGCTCAGCCTCCGCTACAGGCTCGGAATTCTCATATTTCACTGTATTTCTGCAGCGCCTAGTCGCCTGGACACAGTCTGTTTGGAATGAAATTAAGCCCTTGTTAATCATTTCTAACATAATAGCATAATAATAACTCTACCTGCCAAACAATCATTTCATACACGGGCAACTCGAGTGGTTCATTCGTTTGTTAAAAAAATAAAAAAATAAAATAAAATAAAAAATCCAAATTCTGAAAACCAAACATTTTAATTGAAGGACACTCATTTGGGATCTGTCCACCAGCCGGCCTGCAAGCCATTTGGCTACAACTAGCTAGCATGCAGGATTCTGGAAACTCTGTGCCCATCCTGTTACCTGTGCCTTGCCTGGCTATCCTTCAAGAGCCTGAAGCAGTGAACACACTAATAGTGTGCAGGCTAGGGTAGCTCACTTGGTTAGAGAATCATTCTGATAAGCCAAGGTTTGACCTCGGCCAGGGCCCATACAAGAATCAACCAATGAATGCATAAGTGGAACAACAAATGGATGCCCCTCTCTCTGTCTGCAATAAATAAATAAAAGATTTAAAGTGTTTAGGGCAGTGCCTGGCTGACAGGAAACGCTGAGCAGAATTTGCTATTATTCTTTTGTGCGGAGAAATCCTGACTTTAAGGTACACTTCTGACCACAGTGGGGACAGTGCTGGCGGGGCGAGGCCACGCGTGGCTCAGGAAAGGCTGGCATGATGAGCCGGCCGCCATCGGGTTGGCGAAATAATGCAAACTGAGACACTGATGTGGGCGCGCTGCACTGGCCTGGGACTGAAGGTGTAAATCGGTCCCCAGCAGCCCCTGCGTGGCCAGAGGGAAGCCCACCAGAGGAGAAGGAAACCCCGCTCCCTGGGAGGGAGAGCTGTTTATTTTGCAATTAACGACAGCAAAGGAACACTTTCTGAAGTTTTTTTCCTGGAAGGCTCCAAATCTAATCCTATGCAATCACTTGGTATTGGATCTGCAAGGTATTAGCAGCGATGACAGGTAGGAATGAGAGGACTTCTGAGCTGGCTCCAGCTAGAGAGGGGGATGAAGGGAACCCAGAAACACTCTTTTGAGGGCCAAAATGCCAAACTGCAGCAATCCGGGATCTGAGAGAGAAGGAGGAAGAGGAGGGACCTGCACACTAGAGCTCCGTGGGAAGTATTTAGGAAGTGAGGTCTAATGATGGCAGGTTCATCATCTGCCTGCTCCTCTGTGCTGTTCTTGCTCCGTATTTGCTGGGGCAAAGGAAGAGAGTTTCTATTGCGAATTTCTACAACTTCTAACAGCTGATGTGTAGACCTGTGCTTGTCTTTAGCATCAATGAATTATATCTTCTACTAACTTAAATCAGACTGTAGCTTAAGATGATTTCTTTCCTCCCTGATGTGGGTACTGAATGACAAAAAACAAACAAACAAAACAACCCCTACTGATTTTAATAAAGCTCAATTCAGATGGATTAGAATTACAGAATGCCACAGCTGGAAAGCTCTTCAAGAAAGATCAAGTAAAGTAGAGGTGCCTCTGGGGCCAGAAGTGGGGCCAGAGGAAGTGTTTCCCTGTAGCCTCCATTAACGAAACCACCTCACTTATATCTGTCTTACATATCGGGGTCCTGCTGGAGAGGAGGGCCGGTCCCATCCTTTCATTTCTGGGTTGAAAAGCATGGAACAGGGAGGCTGGGACGCGCCCCAGGTCCCACAGCGAGGGGCGGGCGGGGCTAAGACAGGATCCCTCTCCAGCCTGCTTGGCATCATCTTCACACCCTGTCTGTAGCCCCACGTTTGAGGGGAGCCCTCCTTTGACTGTGTTTTGATCCCAAGTCTGCAACCCAGAAAGAAACCCTTCTTAGAAATAGTTACCTAGTGCCAGTAAGTCAAGTTAACGGTCGTTTTCAGATCTGGACATGGACCCAAGACAAGCCTGGTTGATGGCCCTCTTTAGTGGTAAAAATCACTTCTGCGAAAGCCATTAGCTGCAGAGTGTTCTGGGAAGCTCAGATTATACAGCAAAACCCATAAAAGCCGAGGTCAGAACTTCTCCCCGGGGCTCAGAGGTGTGAAGCTTCCGAAATGAAACTCGGGCCTTCAGAGCCTTCCCAACGAGCTCTAATCCTCACCACCTCTTCTTCCTGCTCCCTCAAAGGGCATGGTTAGGTAATATGGGGGAAAACAAAGAAACAGAAGTACTTTTAGCCTCTTGTTAAGTGGTGTCGAAGTTTATCGCTCCCCAATTAGTCACACAGGGTAGGCCCAAGGGAGAGCAGCGTCGCCACAGACCATTGCGAAGGAATGGCTTGGTGGGGGCCTAACGCAAACACTTAGGCACAGGGTTCCATCTGGAAATACAGTCAAGGAGGAAGCAAATTCCACGGAATTCCAAAAACGATGCCGGCAACATAATCTTGTATCTTACAATAGCAGCTCAGACTCAGGCAAGCTGCTGAGTCTGCTAAATAGATAGATGTAAGACTGGAAAATCATAATAAAGGAAAGAATTATTTTAATAACGGTAATAGCGATTTTTTCCACTACCCAAGGGCCGAAGATGCTATAGAATAAAGCAGCAGTGGAGAAGAGAGAGAAAAACTGAGAAGAAAGTAGGACTTGCAAAGAATTTGCCACCATTTTGCTAGTTTGTTTTTTAGGGGTAGTTCTTGTTTTCCTTTTAAGGAGAAGAAAACGGGTCCTGACGCCTCAGGATGAAACTCGGGGCTCGGGGTTTCTGAAGATTTCCTTCACAAGCAGGCGGGCTCCCGGGGCAGCGCCAGCCCGCGGGCGGGGAAATGACTTCCCTTCGAGGGTCCGCCGAGCTGCCATAAACGCAACCAAGATTCCGAGCTGAGACTGCTCTTCTGTCCATAAAGGAAACCCCAGCCCTGCCAGATAATGGTTTTGAGGGAAATCAGACCCCTATTCACTCTTTTAAAGAATTTTATTTTATTTATTGATGCTAGAGAGAGAGAGAGGAAGGGAGAGAGAAACATCGATTTGCTGTTCCACTTACTTATGCCTGCATTCATTCATGGGCTGCGCGGGTGCCCTGGCCGGGACCAAACCCCAGCCCGGTGCATGAGGATGAGCGGATTGCCCAAACGTTTCTAGTAATAAAACAGCATTCCCAGTGTCTACGGCGACAATGAGACCTGGATGCGGATCCAACGTTATTTGTTTCCAAGCTGTCTGGGAAAATAGGCACGCTCTGTACCGATAACACAAGCACTACCTCTGTGGACTATTTTTAAAACCACCTTCCTCCTGCGTTGGAAGCGAGGACTCATTAAAGTGCGCATGGTTTTGTGTGATCGATCTGTAACTCAGGAAGGACATGGGTAGGAGCAGCATTGCCACTCCCCAAGTTTCTGACCCTGAGCAAGTGCCTGAACATGACAAAACTCGTTTCTTTTCTGTAAAATGGGAACGGGAGAGAGAGCGATAAAAAACATGAGCTCTGCCGATGTCCACTCCAGCGCATTATTGCTGCGGGTATGTAGTGTTGGGCCAGAGAAAGCTATTTTGCTTGAAAATGTTAGGAAGAAAGAGTCAATTTGATAGACAAATGACACACATCCGTATGCATGTGGAAGAGCACAGAGCAGCAACATGAATTTTATGGTAAAATCCCAGCTTCAAGAAAAGACGTGTCTCTAGTGCTGGGGGCTGGGCGAGGGGGACGCATGGGCATCTCCTCGGCTGTGGAAACCACTGGAAAGGAGGCGTTTTAGAAGCGCAAGGATGCGGCGCGCCACTCAGACGCGGGCGGCCTACAAAAAATTACCGCGTCTCCAGACAGAACATTGGTCTCTGACTTAAAAGGGGACAGCTTTCGGTCCTTAGGATAACATCCAATGACTCTGGAAAAATACTGTACTTACTGGACCTTTTACTTCAGTGCTTTCAAATCCTTTGAACAGATACCATAAATTATGCATTCCGGTGAAGGCAGCTTCTCTCGTTAAAGATTTCAATGTGACTAAAGTCTCCTCGATAATTTCTCAGCACCACTGGGGCTTAGCAGATCTCACAGCAAGATGAGACGGGGTTGTCCTGTCTCTGAGCCGGTTGAGTGTCACACTTCCCAAGTACAGTGTTCTGATTCTGAAAAGCTCTCCTCAAAGGAGCAGGCACTTCCCAGAGTTTAGACCAGTGAGCTCCAGCCCGACCCGCTGGTGGAACTACAGGAACTTAAGCCGATTTCTCTCCCGGCTTCCAGCCCTTCTCTCAGCCACGTGACCTTCGGGCAGGGCAGGTCTCTCAGGCTCCAGGACCGGGCTCCACTTCTCTACCTGCCAGCCTCACCTTATTCAATGGCAAACACACATTCCTTCCAGGGCTACGGCCCTTTTCTCTCTCCAAACCCCCACAGCCCCTCGGCTTCCTCTGTCCTCAGTAGCTTTTTGGTCTGAGGGACATGCGTAGGCTGTAGGAGCGTTAGTGACCACCCACAGGTGTCAAATGAATTCTCTTAATGTGGGACCCGGGGGTGGATTTCCGAGGGGTCCCGGCCCCCCTGGAAGCACACGCAACTTTGTGTGTATGAGAAGTCTCTGCACCATTTTTTTGGAGAGGAGTCATAAATTTCAATAGCTTCTCAGAACAGCCTGTGACCCCAGAACATTAGGAACCCTAACTTAGCCTCTCTAGGTTTAGGTTTGGAACATGCACCCCTTTAGTACCATCTGTAAGGGCTCCTTCAGGTACTGCCTGTATCCAGAGAGGAAATGCTGGTCTAGCCAAAATCTAACCACCCCGCCTAATAGAACAACACTGGCATAACAAGGGCGTAACCATAACCTATATAAAGGGCCTGCAAATAATGGGTCGTCTCCATCATGCTGAATGTAAAGGAACTAGATCCTTTGGCCAATCACTAATAACGGAGCTCCCACCCTCTTTTGCGGGTTGCACCCTTCAAAACAGGAATAAATACTCCCTTCATTGTCATCTTAGCTCGTGCTAAGGTCTTAGGTGGCAAAAGAAGCTGGGAGAGTAAACTGATTACATATATATATATATATATATATATATATATATCAAGTACAAGCTACATTAGTGTTTCTGGATTGTAGGGATAAAATGTCCTGGGCTTATTATTCCTCCCTGATCCAAAGAGATGTAAGGATCTGGCTTCAATTAGATGATTTAAGCCAGTAAATCTACATCCATAAAGACACACTTATAGGTGAGCTTAAAACTAAGGTAATTGAGATGCTGATGCATTTCATTCTTTTCATTCTCCTTCATTATCATCCACTTGCCATCCATTTGAAAGGGGTGGGGGGGTGGGCGAGAGAAGGCCATATTATTTTGTGAACCAAAGGTGGAAGGATCTTCACAATTCGTTACTAATACAGTGAATTTTGGGGGCAGGAAGTTCATGACCTTTGACACCGTGACCGCCGGCTAAAACCAACACAAGTGTAAAAGGTGAACTTCAGAAGGAGCTGGAATGAGCTCAGCGCGGGGGATTCAGACAGCCGCTCATTAACTGGGAAAGGGCCACTATTATATTTAGCACAGAATCTGCGTTCTTCCAGGGTTGTCAGACTTGAATACAAAGGCGGTCTTGGTCAGGAAATAATAAAAGGGGCGATGAGTCTTATGTCAAAAAAAAAAAAAAAAAAAGCCGGAGTAAAGCTCACATGTGCGCCAGGACGGGCTTGCTACCAGCGCTGGCTCTCATCCTGTATCATCGCCAACTCATCTCCTGTGGCCAACTGAGCACAAACCGTATCTGCATTAACTCCTCCTGGCAGGTCAAAGACACCTGCAAGTGGTGGCTGTGGGTATCAGCATGGGATGGCTTTTGAGTTTAATTCTAAGGTCCTCTCTTTGGGTTCACAGAGCCTCGGGCGGGAGAGTGGCGGGCTGGGCTCTGCGGGAAGTTCTGTGCGGCCGGTGTGGCTGAGCCTTGGAAAGGTGGCTTGTCTGAATGGAGGCGGGCTGGAAGTATGAAATAGACAGCACATCCTGAAGAATTAGCTTGGGGAAGAGGATATAAGGATGAAATTAATAATTTTACACCGACGAAAACTTAAAATGGCATTTGGATACACTGGATTAAATAAAACACAACATTAAAATTCATTCCGCCTGTTAGTTTTTGTAGGCCGGGAATCTGAAGAATAGAGACGATAAGAACAGAGATGCTGAAGATCACAGAGGTCAGAAGTGGGTGAAAGTAAGGTTCAATACCGACGAACTAGCCGACTCCAGGAACACAGGAAACCCTGCCAAGTCCTCAGAGCCCCTCACTCTCTAGTCTAGCTCACTCGTCAAGTGTTCCCTCCTTGTCACACCTTGTCCCACAGGCAAGCACGGATCTACAATAAGGAAATGCGTGAACACGAAGAGACAGGCCCCGGGGCGGACAGGAGAAGGACTGCCTGGGCAGCTTGTGAACTGTCCAGGACCTGATTTAGAGGTGTCTCTATTGAGTTTTCAATTGTTTAGAATATTTATTTAAAAAAAAAAAAAAAAAAAAAGCTCTAAATTACTCACAGGCTGAAAGAAAACTTAATGTGTGTAGGAAATACACCCCATCCTCACCACCTGCAGGTCTGACTAAGGAAAGGGAGATATCATACTGGTTTTCTTCAAACTGAAGAATGAGACCACTGGATTTGAGAATAGGCTACCTGGGAGAGAGGGAGAGAAAGTGATAGAGAGAGAGAGAAAGAGAGCGAGAGAACAGACGTGTATACATAACAGAAATAGTAATATTGGCCCCTTTTAACCAAGCACGTAACTATGAGCTGGGCACTGTGCTATAATACAATATCATATTTAACGCTCAACAACCTTATAAGTAGCTTATCATTCTCATAACAATTTTCATTTTATAAACTAGGACGCTAAGGCAGAGGGAGGCAAATCCACTCGCTCGTTAGTGATGTGGTTAGCTTTCTGGCTGCAGGCTTCACATATTCCAACAGTATCCCCTCCTCTAGGCCATCTGCTGGTGGTTTCCTCCTTTCCATTCTGTAGAGCTCCTGCGTTTTCTTTATTCGGAGCCTTGCAGAAGACCCTAAACACATCTAAGAAAGCCTTGTTAAGAGTGATGTTGGCTGGGGTCACGGTCCCCACAGCAGCAGGCAGAGCAGCCTTAGGAAGGGTCCCCGCTGTGGGAAAGCCAAGGGCAATGGCGGGGACCTTCCCAGGAGCCCATCTCCGAGCAAGTCCCAGAGGTATGCTGGCGCTTTTTCTCCTCTAACCTTGATAATCACATTTATCTCTTAATAGCTGAAGTCGTGCCTCTGCTGGTGACAAGAAGTTAAGAATCTTCAATCTCCAAAGGACAGATGATAGCCCAGCGCTATCAGTTTGGATGGGGAAGAGGAGGCTGTGAAATGGCCTTAAGTGTCTGATAGGAGATTTTCTTAGACAGCCTGGAAAAACACACACCCACAAACCTGTGGAGGGTGATAACGATAAAAGCCAATTCCAAGGAGGTAGACCTTACACGAAGGCAGTCCCTCAGCCTTCAGAAGGAAGTATCCTTAGATCTCCTGTTAAAGGAGCCAGGGAGCCTGCTGTTTCTTTGTCCCCGAGAAGGGAGGTTGAGGGAGAGAAACAATTACAGCAGCTGACGTCTGCACTCAGGGTATTTCCATACCCTGAGAGGCGACACTTGTTTATATTTTTTAAGTTCATTGGGGAGATAGTGGTTAATAACATGACATAAGTTTCAAGGGTACCATTCTATAATACACCACCTGTGTATACATGGTGTGCTCACCACCCACAGCCTAGTCTCCCTCCATCACCATGAATTTACCCCTTTACCCTCTTCACCTCCTGCTTCCCTCTGGTAACCACCCTTCTGCTGTTTGTGTCTGTTGAGTTTGCTTGCTCACTTGGTGCTTTCTGCTATGTGCCCCACATATGGGTGAAATCATATGGTGTTAGTCCTTTTCTGTCTAACTTATTTCACTTGGCATGAGATCCTCAAGGTGTGGCAAATGGCAGGATTTCATCCTTTCTTATGGCCGAGTCGTGCTCCGTGGTGTATATGTACCACATCTTTTTTATCCAATCCCCCATCAAGTGGCCCTTTGGTCATTTCCACATCTTGGTGAACTACGCTTTCTAACTGGAACGCAGACATCGTTCCCTCTGGGGAGCCCTCCACACTAAAAACTTCAATGTGCCAGCCACCGTTTCCCCTTCCATTCTATTTTTTTAAAGCATATTTTATTGATTTTTTACAGAGAGGAAGGGAGAGGGATAGAGAGCTAGAAACGTTCATGAGAGAGAAACATCAACCAGCTGCCTCTTGCACACCCTCTACCGGGGATGTGCCCGCAACCAATGTACATGCCCTTGACCGGGATTGAACCTGGGACCTTTCAGTCTGCAGACCAGCGCTCTACCACTGAGCCAAACAGGCTTCGGCTCCCCTTGCATTCTTACCACCAGTTCCCTTTGTGTACCCTGATGACCCGGGACACAGATACGGTGCCACAGCTGAGAGGTCAGTGTAATTTCTTCCTTTCCCACTTCATTCCGCTACCTCTTTGTCTTAGCAAAGAGAATTCTCGGGAGAGCAGATATCCACCCTCTTTCACTCTCGGATTTTAGGTTTTGAGTTGCTGGTGGGGAATCTATCACTTCGTTGCATCTGAAACTCAAGTACTGGAACCAAAGCACGCGAATCAGCATGAACTCATTGATCGTCCAACCCGCAGAGAAAGCCCCGGGTACACACGGCCGTCAGACACGGCCCCCGTGTGGAAAGCCACTTTGCGCCTGTGTGTGCCTGCCGGCCATTAAACAGAACCCCGAAATGCGGGGAAGCTAGAAAACAGGGCTCTGGGCACGGCCTTCCCCAAATGGACTTCCTGCGACTCCACCAACTGGGAACACTTCAGTGTTAGCGACACACGAGGGATGTTCTCGGGAAGATGCTGGGAATGGCAGGCTTATTCCTGGTTAGACCCTCTCTCTGGCCCTGCCCTCCGCCCTCCACCTCCCCACGCCGCCGACTCCCTTTTCCTGCCCCCGACAGGATGGGAAGCAAATGTCCTCAGGAGACCTTTCCTTTTTTATATTACACAATCTCATCTCTGGAATCCGAGTCCTAGGACGGCTCAGCCCAAATAAGAAGTGCTTGTCACCAGGAAGGAGCCCTCTAAACAAGCAGCAGCTGGATGGGAAAGGAGGGCACGTCGGCCTCCCTCCGCCGCAGCCGGGCTTTCTCACGGCAGCTATTTGCACCCTCCGCGGAGCGGCAGAGGCGCCCATTAAAACCCTGTTAAAACACTTCTGATGTTGTCAGCAGCAGAGCTGAAATAGCACAGCGATCGCCGCGATGCTATCTGCCTCCAGCGGTTCCAGGGCCCTGTCAATACCATGAGCACGGAGGTACGAGATAAGCAACAACCTCATTTCTACATCAAAATTTCATAAACTCCCTGAGCTGGCAGCACCGGTCACGCGGGCACACAGCTACCAAGCCAGTGGGCCACCTTGGGGAGAGGAAGGCCTTTATGCGGCGATCTGGCCCCAAGGTCCTGACCCTGTGCGTTGCTCAACTCTCTCCCTAGGAAGTGTGTCCAGAAAGAAAGGACTAGAATGGTCCTCGCCGGGGCGCCGCTGAGCACTACTGAAGGCATGGGGTCTGGGGTTGAGGTTCCTTCTCAGAGGTGGTACGGGAGAGGGTAACTATCAGCTACCCACCTTAATGTCCCACGAAGGAGAGTCCAATGTCATGGAAAAGGCTCTAGAGCAGTGGTTCTCAGCCTTCCTAATGCCGCGACCCTTTAATACAGTTCCTCATGTTGTGGTGACCCTCCAACCATACAATTATTTTCATTGGTATTTCATAACTGTAATTTTGCTGCTGTTACGAATCGTAATGTAAATATCTGTGTTTTCCGATGGTCTTAGGCTCATCAACCTGTGGGTCTCGAACCACTGCTGTAGAGCCTACGACCACCGGAAAACACAGATATTACATTACGATTCATCCCCTCCAAGGGAAGGGACATGGCTATCAGAGAGAGCAGGATGAAATAAAAGATAGCGTCAGTAAAATATTCAGCAAACTGTTCTGGAATATAAGAGATCTACTCCTGAAGGAACAACAGATGATTATTTCTTAATATTGTAGAAAAGCTGGGAATACAGACAGCAGGATGCAGAGGACGCCTTCAAACCAGTGCTAACCTAAGCTACGCATGGCAGGCACACCGCAGCAAACTGAGGCCTGAAAAGTCACGTGTTGAGACAGGAAATGAAAAAGGGGCCCTTTCCTCACAGAACTAACAGCAGGACAGAGAGGAGATGCTCAGCCCACCAGCTGGGGGTCCTGCGTGACCCACAGCGATCACCCAGACACCTGTGCGGGCCGGGCCCTGACACCTGAAGGAAGGAAGACGCCTTCACAAGGTGACTCCAATGCAGATGCAACTACTCACTGCAACTGTAGGTGCAGGTCCAAGGGCATGCTGGTCTCGGGTTTGTTTGTCTGGCTCTAGGATCCTAGAGGACAGACAGAAGGGGGTCTGGGCATTGTCCACTTTGAAAGGAGGGAAGAGAAATATCAAAGGGGACCCCCAAAAGGGAAGAATTCAGACTCTAGCCTTTCAGCTAGGGAAAGGCGTGTTCCTTAACCCCGTGAAGGCCGCTGCCCACTGTGGCAATGAGCTCAGAGCAGCCTCGGAGGGGCAGCAAGGCAGGACTTCAGGTGAGAAAGCCAGGGCGCCAGCTCCTGAGGTGCTCAGTTCAATTTCTCGCCACCCGACATTTATCATGTCTCCATTTCACTGTCCCAGCGCCCCGGGCTCTGGCTGGATCAAGACCAAGATCATGACAGCTTAACCAGGTGGTAAGCGCAGTGACATTCAATGGAGAGCGACTGGGAGAGGATCAGACAACCCCGAGAATTCCCGCGGTAACCAGCGCACATAAACGAGCGGTGGCCGGTCACAGTGGAGCTCATCCGAAAGCACAAGGGCCTCTCTGAGGAGCAATAAACTCAGCGACCAAAGCTATTTTAGGGGAAGTTCTGACACTTTCCTTTGTAATTTATTTTGTGCTTGGGATTGAAAATTTTTTTAAAAAAAGTTATTTTGAGGAAGGGAGTGAAAAGGGCTAATAAGGAAGTATGAGACTCTACGTGATCGAGGAAAACATTTCTCAAGCAAATTGACAGGTCAGAGGACTCTGCCCAATGCTGATGGCAGCTCTAAGGTAACCAACCTGGGATAAAAAGAAGATGCCCTTCACTTATATGGCCATTCACTGGCTCCAAATAACCACAACAGGGGCAAAACCATTTCTGCTCTTAGTTCCTCTGCATTTTTTTTTTTTTCCCAAGAAAGGTTTCCTATAATTTACATGACGCTGGCAAGCCAAACTCAGCCACAAGAATGACTTCTGGCTCACAGTATGCTTCCCGAATGGTTCCAACCCAGGGTGAGAGCTGGGAATCACTCAGGTGGGAAGGCACCCATTCTTTTCAGGAATACAGACAGCAGGATGCAGAGGACGCCTTAAAGCCAGTGCTCAGGTACACGTGGCAGGCACACCGCCTGGACCGAGGCTCTGGAATTCAGATAAAGGAAAACCTGCACGAGTGTGTGCTAAGTTTCTTCGTGAACAAACGAACATTTAAATTCTGTATCTTGGTGGTAGTGTCTTTGAAAATTATTTTGCCTCATAGAAAAATCAACAAATATTTGCTGACTTGACTAATTCATACATATAGTAACATATGCTATATTCCTAAATGCATTTTAATCCGGTTCCTCCTTTCTAGACCTTTTTTTTTTTTTCTCTTTAAACTTCCACTTTGGTTAAAGCCAATTATGGAAGAATAAAGTCCCCCTTCCATACTTGAGTGAAGGCAAACCTGATAAAATGGTGACATAAATCCCAACAATGACAACTTCTGTGGTAAATAAACACATACCCACTCCACCCTAATCTACTCAGGTGTCAGGCGATGCTCAATTTCGGGACATCCCACAACGCCTGAAGGAATCTCCCTGCTAGGTTAGAGTTTCATTGTAGGAAATGGGAATAGAAGATTCACATTGTGCTGCCTCACGTGAAACGCTGCTATGCCTCCAAGGGAAGGGACACGGCTATCAGTATAAAATAAAAAATATAGTCAATAAAATATTCAGGAAACTGTTCTGGAATATAAGAGCTCTACACCCGAAGGAACCAACAGATGATTATTTTTGAATATTGTAGAAAAGTGGACTTACATATGACCCTGAAAAGCAAAGAGGTCCAACTAAGACAGAGGTTTTCGAATTCGGCGGTACACTGGAATCCTCTAGAAGTCTGAAAAATACTGCACTCTGACCTCACGTGTTCTGAGTGTGGCCTGGGTCTATGGATTCCAAGATCCCCAAGGAATTCTGACGCGAGGCCAAGGTGGAGGGAGACCATTATGCCAAGAGTTGTTGGTCTTGACATCTGATAAAGCCTGGATGTCAGGAACCAATTGGTTAGTAAATTAATGAAGTGAATGTAAAAAAAGAAGGAAATGCGGAGGGGTTAATGGTAATCTTCCACATTTCTTTTAATCCTAACAATTTTAATGGGAGCTCAACCAGCTTTAAAAAGATGGAAAAATATGTTCTTCTGTATTTGAGTCAGCAGCGTAATGGACATTGGTTCCCGCTCCATTTGAGGGCAGCATTGCATGCGAGTGTTTGAGACTTCCATTCAAATGTTGTCTGCATGTCTCAAGTGATATACCAATAGGATTTCTACTAGAGGGGACCTGGAGGGGAGATCAGGAATCGTAGAGGCATGAAGTGTCAAAGGTCAGAGAGCTAGCTAGAAACAGAGACAGATACAAATGCAGACCTGCAGATTCCCCATCCAGAGCAAGGAGAATCAACAAAGCAGGATGATGCCAATGGCTCCTACAGTATTTTCACTGATGGGTTTCAGACGGGATTGTTTCCCTCTCCAAACAGTTAAAGCACTAAACATAGGGGAAATGCATCCTTGTCCTCCACTCTCAAGAAGCTAGCTCCCTGAGCTGAGAAAAAGAAAAAAGAAAAAAAATCAAGCCAAGGAGTAGATTAAGAAAAACTATAATAGACTACCTGAGAAATGAATCCTGGTGAGTTACATTCCCTGCTTATCTGCTCCAGCTAGCCAAGGAGATCCTGATTAGTTCTTTAAACTTTATGTAGTGGGTATAAGAGACACGCAGGCTATATTTCTTCCTCTGTGCATTACATATATGCAAGCGATAAGGTTTATGAGAACAAATGTTATTGCAACATCTGTATGGTACGCTTACAGCCAGAGAATGTCCTCTTGAAAAGCTAGCTTTCAGAATTTCCAGGAAAGCCTCTGTTAGTTCTAAGGAATAGTTCCAACAATGTATTCCTGGCGAGTAAGCCTGAAGGCAGTCATCCTGTGAGGTTACACAGGGCCGCTGGCCTACCCCAGCCATCATTCTCTTGCCTTTCACGTTAGGAAGCATTTGGCTGCCAGAGTACCCTACCCACCCCTCTGTACTCCACCACGGCAGAGCTTTCTGGGGCGATTACAAAAAGGCAGATGGCAGAGTTTGGTATCTCCTTCAGTTTTCCCCTGCCTGTCTTCCTTAGAGACACTTAGAAGGGGCTGCTATGGTTTGGTCTCATGATGTACTCAACAACATCCAGCAAACTCAAAGCTTGTGATTCTAATCCAGTCTCTGGCACGTGTGCACCTGTCTGTCTGTCCATTCATCATTAATCATGAGACTTTTAAAAACAATTTGATTAAGGAAAAAAAAAAAAAGAGATCCATCTAAGATAGTTAAAGGTCAGAAAGAGAGATGAGCTGTGCAGCTTAGAGAATTTCTTCCAGGAACCTGAGGTAAGGTGGTCATTGCACTACTTGTGCTCCCATTTTCCTGTCAACTAAACAAAGAACAAAAATCCCCCCTTGCATTCCTTTTCTCACAGGGAAAACGTGTGGTTCACACTTAAAACGGGGAAAGAAAACTAGCACCTCTTCAGGCGCAGAACAGCGTGCTGGGTTCTGAGGAGTGCAGGGACCGGGCGACACGGGTCCCAACTCAAAGAAGTCAGCTACCGGGTGGGGATTAAGTTCTAAAACATAAAAGCTTTTCCACACAATTTCATAAAGTAGGTATTAGCGAAATAAGGAATGAGCTCTCAGGAAAGGAAGGAAAGACAAGAAGGACATAGGGTCAATATAGGCAAAAATCTCCCGAGAGAGCCCTTAGAAACAATGCTGACCAAGCGCGATTGCCTACCATGGAAAAGGCACAAAGGTCATGTCGCTTCTGAGTGTCCTTTTCAAAAATAGGCTAAGAAATAAAAAATTGGAAACTAGCACTTGGTTGCAGTTAAGGCTGCTGTGATCTCTCTGCCTAAAATAAGGCAAAAATGAAGGCGCCTTGGCTTACTTCGGTGACTTGGTTATATATATATATATATATATATATATATATATACTTATCTTTTATATACACATACGTTGTGTGTATATAATTATACATAATTATTTTTCTATATTATTCACATATTTCCTGATTATATAGAGTATGTATATGGATTTAAAAACTTTTACTCTCTGCCTTGTCTCTGTTGCTTATGTAGCAGACTTTAGGTAGCTCTTTGAAGGTATAGACAAACTCTTTGCTACACACAAAGACTTCAGGGGTTTATTATGTGTGTCATCTTACGTTAAAACTATTTCTGCTTCAAAAGGGATATCCTTCCCATGGCGCAGATCTCTTCCCGGGTACGCTTGCTGCAGATATGCATCGTCTTTAAGGAGCAGCGAGTTGAGGATATAATGTTGTCAAGCGTAGGATGTTCCTATTGAGTTTTACAAATGGTAGAAAACAATGGTGCGCCAGTTCTTTCTAACATTAGCTGCTTTGTTCCTCCTCACGGCCTCACAGAAAAGATTATTTGCAACTCTTTGCATCCTTACAAAATATTCAGATTCTTCAATGAAATGTGGTTCCCACATTGTGGATACGCCCACACGGCAAAACGCAACAGTGAATGAAACAGATTATAGTTAGGTCTCTGACAATATTAACTTTATGCTAAGTCCCTGCTCTGGTGGGCAGCTTTCCCTCCAAATCTATGCCTGAAATTTTTTTTTTATCCAGCACACACACGCTAGGCCTTCAGAGGAGCCGTTGAGTGGCAATCTGAGTCGGAACATTTCCTGTGTGGGAACAGACTGGTGTAAGCACAAGGGTGGTTCCCGGGCTGAAATGTCAGAGGCATTCTTTGATGGAGAGATGACCTGGATGCAAGGAAAAGATCCCGCGTCTAATGATGCATAATTCCTGCTAGACGGACGCACATCTGCAAAACCGGCCTCGGGAGAGCCTGCCTACCTTATGCGGCCACCTCTGCTGCTCTGGATAGTGTTCCTTTCAGCCAATAGCTCTTCCATGGAGCAACACTCACTTTAAATCAGCCTTCAAACAGCTAGTCATCCAAGGGAGGCCGACGCGAAGGGGCGGGAAAATGTGTGGCGAGAGACATGCTGAAAGAGGTCAGAGGGACCCCGGGGGAGGCTGGCTCTCGAAGGGGCAGGAAAGTGTCTTGGACGTTTAAATCCTTGTCTGAAAAGCCTCCCAGGCGGTGAGGAAGCACAGCCAGGACGGATAGCCACTTGGACGATCGTTAAGAACGAACCGGACAATGACTACTGATCACAGAGGGGGACGGTGAAGAGGAGTTGGTTCCAGCAAAATTTGTTGTTGTAGTTGTTTCGAGAATGTTAACATCGCTCCATTTCTTTGGAAGAAGTGAAAATACGTCATTCATCTCACCCCCACCCTGAGGCCTTTCTCCTTTCCTCTGCCCGGGCCAGGACTCTGGCTCAGAGAAAGCCGTAGGCAGCGAGGACTCTCACTCACTTCATCATCCCGGTGGGTGCAGGCCAAGCTTGGCCCGAGAGAGACGGGAGAGAGAAGCCTTTCGGTGCCACTGAACAAGGCTCACGCATTCCTTCGCTTCCCCAGGATAACCCACACCTGCCGACAGACCGAAAATGCCCGTGGAAAGTGCGTTCCCTGCTTGTTTGTGGCACTGCTGAGTACAAGATGGGAAAACGTGTTAATTGCTGAACAAGTCCCTTCTCTTTCATTCCTCATTCGCTGTGAGGGAAACACTCTCATCCTATTTCACAGCTCCCCCTGAAATTGCCTCTGGCACTATTAGGACAGCCACACAAGGAGAATTCCATGCGTGGCACTAAGTCACAGAGTCATTTCAGTCCTAGGTCCTAGATTAGAATTTAGCAAACCTGAGGCTTTCACTGATATTATGTTACTCCTGGCCTCTCGGTAGGAACCAAGGAAGAAATTCAGAATCCTTATTTAATGCTGGCCCTATCTTTCAAGACTCAACTCCTTTAGGGGTTCTGGCTATCCTATCTAATAAAGATGGAATATGCAATTTGACCATCACTTCGAGACAAAAATGGCGACACCCACAGCCAATAAGGAGGGAATATGCAAATTGACATGACAAAGATGGCAGTGGCCAGGCCAGGATCTGTCATCACCATGGCGACGATGCAGACATTCCGCCCCGCCCCGGTTGCTCAAGGCCTCTGGCAGCGCATGAAGGCAGAAGGCTGTAGCCATAGCGAAGGCCCAGGACCTGCGTGCCAGCAGCCAGAGGAAGGAAGGCCTATTCTTGCATGAATCTTTGTGCGCTGGGCCTCTAGTCATTTAATACGCTAGAAAGGTAAATGGTTCAAAGAAAGCCTTTGGAGGTAAAAACCCACTCAAAAACCAAAACTACAAATTTCCTTCTTGTACAAGATCAAATCCACCGGGTGATGTTGCCTCCCAGGGGGCAAATTCCTCCTCAGCCCGATGGGATGACATTAGCCTCCACGGCGATGATGTCATCAGAGTGGGTCAGGTCAGCAGGTGCTAGCACTCCTTACAAGGCAGGGACCGATGGTAACCGCGCTCATATTCGATGCCATTTGTGAAACCTTCCTATTCTTCCTCTCTGCGAGCGTGGGATCACCTCCCAAACCTGGACAAGTTCGTGCCTAATGAAAGCATTCTCCAGACCCTCCTGCACAGGCAGGAGACTGGACCACATCCAAGTGGGCTTCTGCTCAGCCTCTTTAAGGAGCCGTGGCAGCGGCCACTCTCCTCCAAAGGGTCCAGAGGAGCCACCTAGAAAAGGGTGGGTGATCTTCGTAAATGGACAGGAAACAGAGAAGACGAATATTGGGCAGATGACAGATCCCTTAACTGGCCTTCAAGATACGAGCTGTTCTATTAAACATAGGGCCATTATGCGGCCCGGCCGTCCACTTTCAACCTCGGGGTGATTAACATGCTGGCAGGAAATGAAAGCGCTCCATTGAGGGTCCTTCCCCGAGGTCCTAATTTCAAACCCAATTTTACAGCGCCACACAGGAACAAAGGGGGCCCAGTCTTCCGAGCCCTCTTTTTGTCACTTTGGACAAAGACACCCCCTCATGCGCTTCAAAGAACAATGGTCTCTGTGGAGCCACAGCCACGCCAAGAATGGGCACAAACCATACAGAAACACATTTTAAAAATACATTTTACACTGCCCTTGACATTTCGGATAAATAGAAACCACTGCACTGAAATTCCAACTATTTCATCCTTTCCCTCCTCGCCTCGCCTCGCCTTTATAATGAGAACTTTCCTCTCCTCTCAAATCTGCTTCATCTTTGACATTTTGGCCTCCGTGAATGGAGGACACAGTCAAGGAGCCAGATGAATTAATTATTCAGGGAATTGCGTTTTATGAAAATAATCGCCGTCACGGAGACCGTGACTTGATTTTCGCCCACAGAAGATGGCGGAAGAGGATGCCCAGCCATCTTTTTTTAAATTGAAATGTCTCCCCCGGAGCCCCCCCCCACCTCCACCCCCAAGTTATTCCGGCTCCTCGGTCCACCAGGAGCAAGCTAGGAAACACAGGCTATCAGAACAGGGGTTCTTTTTTCTTCAACCGCTGTTGTTTCGGGGTGGCCTTTCCCCGCTTCTTCTCCTTCTTCTTCCTCAGCAAAAACAGCTTTTATGTTTTTACGGACCCACTCCAGACTCACTCTTCCACACACTGGATGTTTACTCGGACTTGGCAGGCTGAGAACAGCTGGCTGCTCCCTAACCAAGGGAACATGAGACCATATGTTTCAATATTTAAGCAATTTTGAACCAGAGGTATGATTCGGAGTATCCTTTGTTGAAACTGTACATTAAATACCCAAAGGATCTGAGCTCCAGAAGAGAGAGAGCCTCCACGCTCCCCCCACCCCCAAACTCCCCTTTTTAGCACTTTTCTCTGAGCAACGAAACCACTGCACACCACTCATAGCACAGACCCGCACCACAAGTTTGCAGAGCGCGCTGGGGAGCTGACAATCGCTCTGCTTCAGGAGCAGCTGTAGTTTAAACAGGAAAAGACAGCTAAGCAGGCTTTTCCCTTCTAATTCTGTTTGGGAACAGAATGTGTCTGAGGCCCTCTCAGGGGAAGCACCCACAGCGTGGGTACCTGCTTTCGTCACAGAAGCACAGACCTAACCGGTTTATGAAAGGGGAGCCTCTGATGTTAGCCTTTAAGATAACCATGTGCTTTGTCTCTCCTTCTTCCATTCTATGTATCTATCTATCTACCTATTATATTGATTTGAGAGAGAAATGTTGATTTGTTGTTCTACTTATTGATGCATTCATTGGTTGCTTTTCATATGTGCTCTCACCAGGGATCGTACCCGTAAACTGGGCCTATCAGGACCACGCTCTAACCAACTCAGCAAACCTGGAAAGGGCCCTCTTCCTTTCTAGAACGTCCACAAGTTAAGCTGGGCTGATGAAATTCAAGTTAAACTCAAGCTGAGAAGAAATGTCCTAAACAAAGTACTTTTCATGAAACGTGCTATCTCAGCCCTCTAATGAGGCCATCCCTATTGCTTGGCCAATTCTTCAATATTAATCTATATATATATATAAAAGCCTAAGTGACTGTTATGACCCAGTCAACCAAACCACCAGTCAACTGGTTGCTATGATGTGCACTGACTACCAGGGGGCAGAGGCTCCACGGAGAAGCTGCCCCCTTGTGGTCAGTGCACCCCCATAGCCAACCTCCTGCTGCCAGCCAACCTCCTGCATTCCCTTCCTTTCCCCTTCCCCAGCCAGCTGGCCCCGATTGGCCCCGATCGCCAGCCAGGCTGAGGGACCCACCCATGTATGAATTCATGCCCTGGGCCTCTAGTCATTAATAATGTCAGAAAACGAAAGCCTGGATTTAAAGTCCAGGGAACTTAGTAAGGCGTTAGAAAAGCATCAAGAAGAAAATTCTCTTATTCCTGAGAGAAGAATAAGCCAAGCTTTAGGAAAAAATGAAATACACTGAGAAGTCCATTATATACAGGAGGCCCCACCCAGTATAGGCAAGTGGGATGGAAGCCACTGGCCTCTGGGAGGCCAGAGGCCACGAAACCTCCCCATCTTAAACTTAGAGTTGAAACCCTACACTGAAGTCAAAAGATTTTTAGAGACCATTTTCTAAAATACTAAATGAGAGTCAATTATTAAGAACTAACAGGTAAGAGGTATAACTACAGTTGAAAACAGGTTATTTCTACCCTATATTCAGAAAGGCATTGTTTAAAACTTGTTTTTGAGTTCCTAAATATCCCAGTCTTTTTACGTTTCTGTATCTGTGACTGAATATATTTTGTGAACAGGACTTTAAAAATAGTCCTACTTGCTAAGATAACAGACATAACAATAAAGAAGTGATCAATATTACCGCCTGAGTTTTATTTTTCACGCTCTCCATCCAAGTTCTTATAGGAAAGTAAGATTAATAATACTAACAACACATTTCTTTTTCTAATTCTCCTCAAACACCAAGATCTTACAGATAATTTTTACAAAGCCACTGTTTTCAGCCACGTTACTGATAGAAATCTCAGCACAGTATCCCTCCCCACAACTTCCCACCAAACAACACACAAAAACGTATATACGGCCGAAGCCGGTTTGGCTCAGTGGTAGAGCATTGGTCTGCAGACTGAAAGGTCCCAGGTTCGATTCCAGTCAAGGGCATGTACATTGGTTGCGGGCACATCCCCAGTAGGGGGTGTGCAAGAGGCAGCTGGTCCATGTTTCTCTCTCATCGACATTTCTAGCTATCCCTCTCCCTTCCTCTCTGTAAAAGATCAATAAAATATATATTTAAAAATGTATGTATGTTATTCCTGCCTTCGTGTAAATCTTACAGCTCCAAGAAAACTTTGAGAAAACGGGCCATCTGCCAGTTGAATTTCGTTGAGCCTTATAAGAGGGTGGGTTTTCTCCTCTTCGGGGTTCTGGGCCACACAGGGATTGCTCGGGACAAAATAGTGGCGAGGGCGGTGAGAGCCACGCTTTTCAGAAGCGACACAGGGCGCAGGAGATACACTCAAAGATGTTCCCTGCAGCTCCGTCTGTAAAAGCAAAAACTCAGGAGCCAGAGCAAGCCTGGGTTTGAATCTAGCCTTGGCTTTTCCTGTCTTTGTAACCTTGAACGCATGTGTGGCCATCCTATCAATGCCTACATCCTAACGTTGTGGTAAATGCATGCATAACACCTGCCTTTAGAAATACTGTTCCTTGTTATTAATATGCAGACAGTGAAAAGAGCACTGACAGGGAGACAATAGCTCTACGATAAATCGGTGAGAGAAAAACATGGGCTGGAGAGCACGAGAGTCGTCTGAGGACAGGAGAGGGAACGCCGGATTTCTGAGGAAAGTGTGAGGAACATCTCTGCTGTCTCTGGCACGCTGTCCGCGTTTACGTGCGGCGAACTTGGAAAAGTGCGGAGAACAGACAATGGTGAACCTTCGAGCGGAGCGATGTTCGAAAAACATACTCCTTTCCTACTTACTTGTCAGTCGTTCCCCTAGGACTTCGGTTCTTTCTAAACAAAATTATTGTGTATCTATATAGAATTCTCCAGGTTAAAAAACAACAGCCACGAAGCAGATATGATCAAAGGAAACACTGGTACATTCATAACTAAAAACCTCTCAACAAATTTCTAAGATAAAAGTATAGCTTTAATTAATAGTATGGTTATTTGCTGTGCCACAAAAGAACTTGCATTTTATATGACCAAGATAAAACACAGCATCACTTCTTAGACAACATTAAGCCCTAACCTGTTTGGCTCAGTGGATAGAGCGTTGGCCTGCAGACTCAAGGGTCCCAGGTTCGATTCCGGGCGTGGGCATGTACCTGGGCTGCGGGCACATCCCCAGTGGGGGGTGTGCAGGAGGCAGTTGATCAATGTTTCTCTCTCATTGATGTTTCTAACTCTTTATCCCTCTACCTTTCACTCTGTAAAAAAGCAATTATATATATATATATAATTTTATTTGGAAAATATTATTTTTAAAGAAAGTTATTCCCAGAAGTCAAGAATCTGCTAGGCAGCTCTGATCCAGTGTAGGTGGGACGCTGTGGACATAGATAACCAAAGACGGCCCAGGAGGTCCCAGGCGGGCTGGCTGGTCACACGCCAGTGAATCTCTCTAGCAAGGTGTACCATATCACAGAAGTTAACGTGTCAATGTTAGGCTAAGAGTCAAAGGGACAGTTGAAAATCCTGTTTCAGAAGCAGTGATGTGATCATGTTAAGTAAGTAAGACTTACTCCACACAACTTGAACTGTGCAGGATTCATTCATTCATTCCATGTCTGTTAAGAGGCTGTCACTAGAATGCAGGAACCGAGGGGCCCTCAGAAACTCTTACTGGCTAAAGCCAAAGCTCCCTGGGTAAAGGAAAAGCCTGCCTAAGGCAAAGAAAATCCCGATTCCAGAATATGCTCGTCTCAGTTGGGTCTTGAACACATTTGTAACCAGAAAGAGGTATCACCGCTAATTCTTTATAAGCTCCGATTCTACTGGTCTGATGAGCACCGACAGAGTCAAGAGCTTTGAGTCAACAATTACCTTCCCTCTAACTGAGCATAAAGGCTTTCTTTCTGACTGTGTCTGCCTCAACTATACTTCCCCTAAGAATTATACTAAGACTACACATCTATTAAGTACTTGGGTGAAACTAGGTACACTCCACAGGACCTACAAAGCTTCGGCAACTCTAAATCAGCCATTTAAGGACTAACCAGAGCGGGAAAAGCATGCCAGACAAGGGCCTAAGGAACATAAAGGAAGCATATTCTCTGATGAGTAGTTCTTTCCCCTGCCCCCTTCACGCTAGACCAATGGCAGGGTTGGAAGGCACTACATTCAGCATGTGGTAGCAATCACAAAGACCAATTTGTTCTGAGCTTGTCAAGGTCAATGACATTATGGCTGAGGAGACGGTCCTGAGCACTGGAAGTCTGCAATAGTTCCTGAATGTCACCTAGGATCACCTATGGTGTTTGTTTGCCATTTCCTTCAGACCAGCTCTTCAACAGCTCTCTTTCCCGCAGACTTGGGAACGTGCAGAGAGGGAAATACCGCATTCTGGTGGTCTTCTGTTGGTCAACAAATAAATGCTATTGATGTTGACAATGTGGGAGGCCCACCAGGAAGTCCAGATGGATTTGTTGAAATAAAGCAATTTTTCCTTCCTAAAACACATTTTATCAGGAAACTGGTTTCTGGCTGTATCCCATTTAGAATATACTCTGTCTGTTCTGGGTCTACAAGACAATAATACCTGTTTGTTTTGTTTTCTTTTGGTTTCAATCTTCTTCCTTTTTATTTATTTTTTTGATAGGTAGGAAAGAGAAAAATACTTCTGGTATTTCCAGACAGAGAAGTTCCAAAGAATAACACTTTTTCCTAAGAGAGTCTTATACTACTTCATATTTGTCAGTACTTCTTACTTATTTTTTTTTTTAAAAAACTATATGTTTATTAATTTTTTTTTTAGAAGTAGAAAGAGGGAATAGAGATATAGAAACATTGATCAGCTGCCTCCTGCACGTCTCCCACTAGGGATCGAGCCCACAACCAGGCATATGCCCCAACTGGGAATTGAACAGTGACCTCCTGGTTCATGAGCTTAACCATACTGGCCACACTAATTTCTTCTTAGTGTGAACCAAAAATTAGCCTTTGGATTCAGATGTAATTGGACTTTCTAATTTTTTTTTAAATGCTACCACTCTTTAATTTTTCTTCAAATTGTTCTTGATATTTAATAAGTTTCAAGGCATTTTTTTTTTTTTTTTAAATTCTCAGCCAATGTAAAGACCCAATAATGCAATGGAAATCAGGCTGAAAGAAGCCCTGGTCCTGTGTATTCAAAGGTAACGATGGTCCAAAACTACCTCATGGAACGGCCATAAACTCTGTTTTTAAGAAAGTTACAATGATGAAGTGACAACAAATCCTGTTATTTTTAACATGGGGTATTTTAGTTTTAAAAGATTCCACTCAGTGTTTCCCAAATTCAGCGTTTTCACATAATGGTCCGGCTAATGTGAATGTGGGAAAAAGAGACAAATCCAAACATAGAATATTATTTTCAAAAACTAGAGAACTGAATGTAAAGGTCCAGTAAAATCGGATATCTGGATGTTTCTGACCCCGTTCACATGACCTCCGTTCTATTTATAGACGCGCAGCAATTCCCATTTGAATATAGAGTGATACCTTGTAGGAGAGTCTGCTTGAGCACAAATAAACTTGGGGAAAGTGTTGACTTAAAAATAAAACACTGGGAGGGCAGGGAGGGGGTCTCTCTCTCCCCCCTCTGTGAAAATTTCCGGAAAAGCTGTAAACGAAGGCAGGTTTGGCTCAGACCCTGAGCGACTCTGGTGAGCCGAGAAGGATGGAGAGTATATCAAACCTCCCAGAGTGAGGAAATGTTTGTAAAACAGTTAGTAAATCACAGGCGGCCAAGGTCACCGCGCTGAGCGACCCGAGGGACACGCAGCCAAAAGCCCAGCTGTGACAGAAGGGGGCCGGGCGCCGTGCACAGCTGGAACCCCCGTTTGAACGGTCTCACCGTCCCCCTCCCTGCCCTTCCCCCCGGGTCACTTCAGAGGCCCGTGGCCGTGGGCTAATTGGCTCCTGGCCCTGGGGCCCGGCGGCCCGGCCAAGGTGAGGGTGCTGGGACTCGGAACACGTTCTATCAGAGTGATGCTGACCGAGCCTCTGGTCCCAGGGACAAAGCCCAAAGCTCCAGCTGGAAGGAAAGAATCACACTCAACCTGGGGGGGGGGGGGGGAGGGGAGTTTACAGAAGAGAACAGAAGGCTGAAAGTTTCCATGAATTTTAAAATATCTTTTCAAGCCCTCTTGGATCACTGTCCTCCCTCACTATCGATGATACATCTGTTAATTATTCTCTCTGATTTCACGCGGACGACAATGTGGAAACTGTTAAGCTCTTCCTAAACGCTCTCTTGAGTGCCCTGCTGTCCCCCGAAAGTCAGGAAGACAAAGAACGAAAATAGAGTTGCGGCACTAATGGAGAACGGCTAAGGGAGAGGCAGGCAGGCCCGCTCTGGAAGGTTCTTCTCACCCACTGTGGGCAGAAGGCGCTTCCGACTGGATTGACATCGAGTTCTTTCTCTTCCTCAACCTCTACTCCAAAAAAACAAAACAAAACACAACGATTTTGTGCCACTGCATATTCTTTCTCTACACCACGCCCAGTCTGCCCCACACAGAGAAGATGACTATGCTTAAACGAGGGTCTGAGTGAGGGGTAATTCCTAATGGCGTAAAAAGATCCTTAACGTGAGAAATACAGTAATAGATGAAAATGTCTATTTTTCAAATATTGAATGGAAGAAAAAAAAAGGTGGAACAGACAAAAGCATGTACACCCTGGTGACGACCCATGAGTGATTAAAGATAGACACTAAGGCGCTTACATTAAAAAGAAAAAGAAAGAGAAAAAGAAGCCTTGAATTTTTGTATGAAAAACTTCCTTTTTAGACCTAAAAGGTACCCCAAAAAAGTGGGTTTTTTTGTTTTGTTTTCTTTTGTTTTGTTTGAAGGGCACAGGCATTCGCAAACCTCTCCAGCAATCACACACACTAGTAATTTACTGTGAGTCCTGATTCACAACAGAGGCCTCAGACCACCTTCGTCACAGCGCGGGTACGATAAATATAAACCTACTCAGGAAAATGCCGGGTCGTGATTGCCTAAATTGAAACAGGACAGTTACAGAAGACTCGCCTCGCTGCTGAAAGGCTACTGACTTAGCTTTAAGCTATTCGGGCTGTTTATGTCTCCGGGCGATGCATCACTTTTATTCCCTTTGAATGCCCAGACCATGCGAGAGCAGCAGAAGAGGTCCTTTGGAGTTGTTTTTCTGGGTTGGCATGGAGTCAGACACACTCTTAGCTCATCGCTCACACTTTTGTCATACTGGCAGGCCTACGGTGATGCCGTATAATTCTCAGCTTTGCTTTGTAAAAAATTAACTGGGTCCATCCAAAGATCAAACAGGATTTGGGGCTCGATGCATTCTTATTCCAACTAATGGAGTAATTAGCCCAGACAGCCTAGAGCAGCAAAACAAGGAACATCAGAAGGAGAGTCCGTTCTTTGTGGAGGGCTCCAGCTAAGGGCTTTGAGTAATGCTTCAGGGCAACTGAGAAAAGCAAGGGCCTGCCCAGCCAGACCTGGGATCAGATCCCGCCTGCGACTTCTTCCAGGAGTTAGAGAGCACTCAGGTCATTTCAGATATCATCAGTTCCCTGGTCTGCAAAATGGGGATGAAAATCACTACCTGCCAGGAGTGTTGATAGAACCACATGTGACACTTCTTGTAAGTACCTGAAATGGTGTCTGACACATAAGAAGCGCACAGCCCTAACTGGTTTGGCTCGGTGGATAGAGCATTGGCCTGCGGACTGAAGGGTCCCAGGTTTGATTCCAGTCAAGGGCATGTACCTTGGTTGTGGGCACATCCCCATTAGGGAGTGTGCAGGAGGAAGCCGATCAATGTTTCTCTCTCACTGATGTTTCTAACTCTCTATCCCTCTCCCTTCCTCTCTGTAAAAAAAAAATCAATAAAATATATTAAACACACACACACACACACACACACACCACTCCCCTCATTTTGGTAAAAGTCATGGCTTTTTCAGATTGAACCTGGGACATACATCATGAAGGGAGCCACATCATTCTCTCTCACCTGGGCAAAATTCTCTGGAGCTTCATGCCTCTCACTTCCTCTAATACCACACATGCTAGAGTCTAAGTCAAAGGACTCCTTTAAGACCCAAAGAAGAGCATAACCCCCTTCACCCCCCCAAATAAATGGACTTGACTCAAACTTTGGATATTTAGGTATTTAAACATGTTGCTCACAGCTCATGTTCTCAGTTCGAGGAATTCCTCTTGGCTCCTTTCTCCAGTGGAAATGGATGGTTTCCACATTACATTCTTTGCCCCCTTAGTCAGCTGGCAAGCCAGATAAAATAAAAATAAATTCAGAACAAACACACATACATGCACATACTTAAGTGCTATGTGAGTCAGACAAGTAGGTGATTACTATGGGGTAGAAGCAGGATTGTGGATCAAAGGCTTCCTTGCTCTGATTTTGCTACTAGTAGATATTTGAGGATATCAGGTAGTTTGTATTGGAGAAGAAATACTGACGACATTGCTTGATTTTTTAGATTTTGAGTTAAAATTTGTCTGAGTTTTGTGTTGTTGTTTTTTTTAAAGCAAGATCTCATAATTTTAAGAAGACTAAAAGACAACTGTCCTGGCCAGGTGGCTCAACTGGTTGGAGCATCATCCTGTACACCAAAAGGTTGCAGGTTCAGTCCCTGGTCCGGGCACATATGGGAGGCAACCGATTGGTGTCTCCCTCTCACATTGAGGTGTCTCTCTCTTACCCTTCCTTGCTCTCTAAAAATCAATAAAAACATATCATCGGATGAGAATTTAAAGAAGAAAAAAGACTGAAAGAACTGAATAATGACTTATAAATTTTTATTTTTCACCATTTGTCCTCCTTCACTGTCTGGTGATAGGTAAACTGAACTTCCTGAGTAAGAATCAAAGACATACTATCCCACTAAAAACGCAAAGCTTCTAACTTGGCTTATGGGATGTGTTTATTTCCCTTTCTTTCTAAGGGGATATTCTTCAGCTGAGATAGGGCTCAGGAGAGGTGGTCTAGGAAAAAAGTGCACTTTTCAATCCTACTTGGATTTCAGTACTGATTATTAGGCCCAGGGAAGCTTCTTTATTGGGAAAATTATAAGTTTAGTCTATGGGTGTGTCAAACAAATAAAACCTGAATACTGGCTGAAACAGAAGCAAGAAAAAAGGAGAGAGAGAGAGAGAGAGAGAGAGAGAGAGAGAGAGAGAGAGAAGAAAAATAGTAATATAATGAGAGAGCCAGCCAATAAGGCAAACAACTGGACCACCACCCTGGCTGAGGATCAAAAGAAAACTGCTCCTTCTAAGGCCTCCCCCATGGGCATGGCGGGCTGCACAGGGTCTGGATCCGGGAGGCGAACACCCCATGCCAGCTCTGCCACTGAGTTTCTGCAAGTCGAGGGCCTTTTCTGAAGCTCAGGTTCCTCCACTGTGAAATAAAGAGAATCTCTCTCCCATTAAGCTGACCTGGCTATAAAACGATAAATCCGATGCTTTGTTAACAGTAAGTGCCACATGAGTGTTAGCTGTTACTATTATCAAATAGCACTCTAACCAGTAGGGCAAGAATAATAAGCTAACTAACTAATTGTATGAATCCACTTCTCAGTCACTCACTCTACTTGGACTCTGATGTTGTAAGCAAGTTGTGTTGTGACCTAAATAAAAATTTTATCACTAAGTCAACAGTAAGTTCTAAAGTTGTGTGTGTGTGTGTGTGTGTGTGTGTGTGTGTGTGTGTTTTAAGAGGATAAGAAATGAAGGAGATCTCCTTCAAACCGCCTTAAACAGGATGCTGGAGTTCGTTTTGTTAAATTTTTTCCCAAGCATGTTTCTATTTAAAAATCCTCTTTTTTGCATGATTCTGGAAGAGAGGGTAACTCTTATCTTGTCCAAAATTGGTGTTTCCAATTTCCTTACATAACAAAGCTTGAATGTTATGGAGGAAGTAGGCAAAAACGAAGTAACCAAGAAAGATCAAAAAGGGAGAGACCTATAACCTATAAGGTTAAGAGGTTATGACCCTAGGGCCCTGGAGTAAGGTGGAAGTCTAGAAAGATGTTTCAGGTACTTTTAAGCCACTAACTTTACAGAGCTCTTTTTGAAAGGGATGGAGATAGGATCTAATGTTCAGGGTGACATGGCTGACCTGAATTCGCTTAGAAAGATCATAGGGACCCCGTTACATTCACCTGCCACTGTTGTGTGAGAGAGGAGCCATAGTATTAGTAATTCATTGCTCTTTGCATTTGCTGCTTAAAATCACATTCGTCCACCCTGAAAGTATTTCTTTTGACTTGTTCATTGTGGTGATTATCCTAGTCCTACACCTTTAGCAAAGCAGTCAGGCCACAAATTAGAAGGAGAAATAAATATGAGATAGCAACAATGAAACACACATGCGCGCGCGCGCGCGCACACACACACACACACACACACACAAAACCGTGGTGCCAATCACATCCTCACTGTGGTTATGATAGGTACCATTTGCAGTTAAACTAAGAGAGGAAAGTTGAGGTCAGTACAGTGTCAAGATGTCACCAGTGGAACACTCCGTGCTGCTTTCTGCCTGGCTTTTACTAATTTGTGATAAGGAAGCAGGCCTCGCTGTGTCAGTGTGGCAAGGAGAGAGTCAAGCTGGCTGGTGTCATATGCATTCTATAAAACAGAACAGATATAAACGTCTGTATTATGTGGTTGGACGTGGTATACCAATGGCTAACAGAGGGAGAGGCAGTGGAAGGAAGAAATATCTTCTTGGTATCTCAGAGCAAACCATATTGCATTACGGACTGGGAAAGTTTTTCAAAAATAAAAACAAGTTACGGAGCTTTAACAAAATTCAGGAAGGACAGCCTCTACTGAATAGTACCCCCCCCCCTTTTTTTTTTTTTTACAAAGAATTACAAGATAGAGAAAATGTTTGCTTCAGTTACATATTATTAGTAATCAGACGATGGTAAAAGATATTAAAAGTCTTTGGAGCTTGTAAACATGTATTAAGGACATTAGTCATCAGGGAAGAATCAGTGATTCCTAAGTATCATTATCTTAAAAGCCCTACAAACATGCACCTTTCAAACTTCCAATTATGTTAAACTAATCTGCATCAAGCTAAGGAAACATTTAGAATCCCAGAGTCAGGAAATTAAACCACCAGTTCTTACATTCTGAGCACACCTCTAAGCCTCTGTCTTGCTTTTATGCTTCATGTTCGAAGATAAGTCCTAAGAAAATCTTTGGGACAAATTGAATAGGGTGTTCAAATCAAACAGATTAACCAAAACGAGAATGTGGCCTGTGAAAGAACAGAAGACAGCAGGAATCACGGGGACAGCGTGTCAGAAACACCTCTGTCACACGTGCCCTGTCCTACAAAACACAACTGATCTACTATGTGAATTAAGTAATAAAAAGTACCTGGACACACACTGGGGGGAGGGGGCGAGGGCATGTGCCGGAGGGTGGGGAAGGCTGGGAGGAGGTCAATGGCGGGAAAGGAGACATATTACTACGATTTGTAACACTTTAAACAATAAGAAAAAAAGAAAAGATAAAGTACCTCCCCCTAGCTCGCAGGTATTATAAAAGAAAATGTTTAAGGTAGTTAATAATCTCAAAACCAGCATTTCCTGCACTTTAATTTCACATCCTCAAACATCTAATAGATGATCAGCAAGACTCGGCGTGTACAAGGGGGACTAAGACCTATTTTTCTTGCCCTCAAAATGCTTAAAATCTAGTACTACATAGATAAAGGGGATAGCGTCTTAACACACGTACCTCATCACTTATCTATGGAAATACCCGACTAACTCATTATCTGGAAGTCAACAGAATATCTACTGAAATGTTGATGCTTGAGCCACACTTGCTTTGCTACTACAGGATCACGGTACAAAGTGAAGTGGGAGGTAAAGACAATCACGGATCAGCCGACAGCACAGGTCTCTCTATCCAGGTTGGCCTAGCGCTGTTCCTCCTCAGCACAGCGCCCCCTGCAGGCATACAGCTGGGAAATGCACGCCTGAGTAGGAGCCCACAGAGCCTCCAGAGGCAGGCCTACCTTTGGGATCTCCGCTACTCCAGCGGGAAATGAGAGGAGGTATCAGGGACAATCACTACAGACCCTTCTGGTGAGAACATTCTACAAGGAAAGCTACAATGTTTGTTTTCGGGCAGGTCGTTACCAGAAGGAAAATGCATGACTTCTGCTTCAGACCCGCACGTCCTTTAAGACAATGTCTCCATTTTGGCAAGAGACCCTCATGTACTAGGTCTCCTTATGGATTCCCAGCATCATGAGCTCATCCTACACCTTAAAAAATGTCCTCATTATATGTAGGCTTTCCGTCCAGCTAGCGGGAGGCTGGAGAGGAGGAAGGCGCTGCAGGACTTCCCGTTATTAGGAAGAGGCTGCGCGTTTCTAAATAATGAGAGCAAATTTTTCGTCATCTCGGTGGTGTCTTTGATTTCACTGTCACTCTGGAAGGACTTGAAAAGTCAGATCCTCCCCACCTCTGGCTCCTGCTGCATCCACAGGTTATAAAAATAATACTTTGTCTCCTGGAATGCAACCTTAGGATGAACTCAGGGAAATGGTATTCGTTCCTCGGCTGGATATATTAGATGTGCAATAACGATGTATTATAAAGCAAATCAGGTTACCAATATGAACCCTGTCCCTTGGATAAAGTTCTGGGCGCGCGCCAACACCACAATTATTATCTTCTCCAGCATTGAATGTTCTACATAAGTGTTTGGGAGATGTAAACAGGACATAAATCTGAGGTCGGTTCTTCAATCTGTCTACAAATAACCATGACATTATATATAAACTGTAGTTTAGGGCATATATGCTTTCTGTTTAAGCAGTTAAGAAGGGTATCAGACACTACGATAAACAGAAAAAAAACGGAGCGTGAATACCAATAAATGGAAGCCTTCCGTCGCGGAAAGCCTCCCCTGATTTGATTAAGTTAGGTGAAAAACAGCAGTCATGCTTGTAGCCTTTCTTCCTTTTCCCTTTCCTCTCCTCTTTTCATTTCTAATGCGGATCGGAAGTCCATGTGGAGCAGTCTGGCTAGCCCCCGTCTAACCTCCCCATCTGGAAGGGGACTAACCAGCCTTGGGGCTACTTCCAACCCTTCCCAGCTGTTAGGCTGGGGTTTTTGTTTTTGTGGGCTTGAGAAAGCATATTTATATAAATGATTGCCATATCCTTTGCCAGCTGTTGACCCTGCTCTTGTCCCGGCTGGGGCATGGTTTTCATTTCTAGCGGCCACAGACTGGAACTGACCCTGACAGAGTTAGCACGCTATGCAAACAGCTCTGCGCGCGGTTGCTGTGACAGTTGAGACAATGGAAGCACAGTGCAATCCGAGGGACCGGTGTTTCCCTTTGGGCAAATGTCACAGGACCCAGAGCTGGAAGTATCAGTTGAAAAAATAAATCCTGAGATTCCCTGTGGTACGGGATAGCTTCCCTCAGACTGCAGGGATTCGGCTAGATGGAGAATTTATCAGCAGCAACACATGAGGTGTCCCTTGTACATAGAGCAACCCGAAGAGTCCTCTAGATGGATCTGCAGAGGCAACGGTCTCTACAGTCATGTGAGAGGTAAAAAGAAACCATGTTGTCTAGTTTTCAATCTCTGTACATATGCTCCTGATATAAATGCCCATGAATAAGCAAAATTTCATCCTTGGACCTTAGCAGATTAAAAAAAAAAAAAAATCAGTGTTGGGCTTTGACCATTGCTACAGCTTACCAATAATCATCCCTAGAGATCCAATCAGATCATTTATTATGCTCATTACCCACCAAAGTAAATCTACATTTAATCGGTGGATAACCCTAGTCACAGTGAACTAGAAATAGTCTTAGGGTGAGAACAGTTGGGGGACCCACAAAAATGGGAAAAATAGTACCTTAAGTACAATTTCACCTGAACAACTAACATATGCAGTTAAATGGGAATAAGAAAATAGCAAATTTTTACAACTTTGCCATAAGCACAAATGTGAATAAATTTAATTAAAAAGAAATTAATCATTAATGTTTAAAACGATACACCTAACAAAACCGAAGATTTGTAATATTTGATAAGTCACTGAGTCATTGCCAACTCTAATATTATTACTTAGAGTCTAACTGTAGAGGAAAAATAGCAAGATAACTTGTCAAAGAAGTCCTGTATTAGGTTCTCTCCTTCTCTCTTTAAGCCCACAGGCTGGCAGGCTATGGCAGATGGTGTCTGCCATACATAACTATAATTAAAATGTGAACTTCATCTTAGAAGTCAGAATGGAATAGTTGACAAATAGAGAAGCTGGAAAACGGAAAGAAAAATTTCCCGACATAGGCATTTTTCGTCTTTGCAAAACAATCTGGAAGGAAATTTAGCCTATGAGTTTAAGTGTCACATACTTAGTATATCTTTTTTAAAATCCTCAGAAGCGTGAGGTCTGGAATTGCTTAAAAGGCAGCTCAGAATTTCAATCGGCTTTAGCACAATGAACATTTCAAATGCGGGGGGAATTACGAGATATAATCTATGAAGCTTCTGTGAACTCTGATTAACTAATGACAAAATCTGTGACATTACATTCTTCCTCTCGTGCAAATATATTTGTAATAAGGAAGAAAAGAAAAGGAAGCCATTTGTTGCTTATAGCATATCCTGACTGAAAATTTCTTACCATTGGTACAAGCTAATGGCACAATCTCTAGACATATATATATATATATATATTTTTTTAAATATTTTATTGATTTTATACAGAGAGGAAGGGAGAGAGATAGAGAGTTAGAAACATCGATGAGAGAGAGTCATCGATCAGTTGCCTCTTGCACACCCCCTATGCTCGCAACCAAGGTACATGCCCTTGACCGGAATCGAACCCGGGACCTTTCAGTCCCCAAGCCGACGCTCTATCCATTGAACCAAACCGGTCCCGGCTAGACATATATATTTTTAAGCACAATATAATTAGATTTAAAAAATTCAATATTATATCCCTTGTCATTTACATTTACTTTGATTATTGATATAATGAGGTTTATGTCTACCATCTTATTTTGCATGATCTGTTTTTCCCTGCCTTCTCATGCACTGATAGTTTTCCATAATCACTTTTTAAAAACTATATGTTGGGAATCTGTAGATAGCATTTCTATTAATGATTTAGTCTTAATTTTTATCACAGTGCATATAAAAAAATATTTCCCTAAATTACTCAATATCACAATATTTATTCTAAATATGCTTTAATTACAACTGAACATCCCTTCTTTCTTGTCATTATTGTCTGGGCTTTTAGTTCCATATAAATAATTTATTACATGAAAAGTACTATTATATTATTATTATAACATTCAAAGTTAATTACCAACACCATTCTGTATCATGCATATCACTATTTCCCTCTGCATTTGGCATTTTCATGGTGAGGTACATATTTAAATTTTTTTTCCAGCAAGAATAAGGCAGTGGTATACTGTTACTATTGTGTGAAAGTACTGAGTGATCATTTTAGCTGGGTATACTAGAACTGTAATTTAAGAATTACTATTGCTCAATACTTTGGGGTATTGTTCTATTGTCTTCTGGTATTAATTAATGTTACCTAATAGAAGTTTACTGCTTATTTATGTAAGTAATATGTCTTTTCTTTTTGCTAGCTTTTTAAAAATCAACCGTCTTCATGAAGGGTAGAAGGGAGGGAGTGAAGGGAAGGAGGAAAATCAATGGTCTTCATGAAGGGTAGGAGGGAAGGAGGGAGGGGAAGGGGGAAAATCAATGGTCTTCAATTTTGTTATAAAGTATGTAGATATGAACTTATGTATATTTTGCTTTATACTCAAGTTATTCATTTACCTTGAGGACTAAATCTCTTCAATTCTCTTATGTGAATATCACTTCTTAGTCATTCGTTCTAATTATTTTAGAACTCATATATGTATAAAAGCCTAAGTGACCAGCCAACCAGCTGGTAACTATGACATTCACTGACCACCAGGAGACAAATGCTCAACACAGGAGCGTAAACCACAGGCATGGCAACATAGAAAAGACTGATAAATCTCAGAAGGAAGTGGGGAGGGCAGGAAGATATTTATCAAAGATCTTATATGCATAAAAGAGCATGGATATGTGCCCTGGTGGGGTCCCTTAGCCTGGCCTTCGCCCTCTCTCAATCCAAGACCCCTTACAGGATATCAGACTGCCAGTTTCAGCCCAATCCCCATAGTCCCCATAGCCCCTAGTTAGATATATAAGTTTTTAAACTTGTTTCTTAATTATTTCACATTTTTGTCTCTCTGGGCTGCTGAGCCATACCTTTATCCTTTTGAGGATCTGAAATATAAAGGTGTTGTGTGTGTTTTTCAGATTGTTCTATTATTTTCCTTTCATCTGCATGAATTCATCTCCTATTTGCTGTTTTCTTTGGTATTAATATGTTACTTTATTTTATGAAGTTTGACATTTTATTTGTAGGCACATCTTAAGAGGGAATTAGAGTGAATTCTTTGTACTTTATGAGTGCAACATTCCCTGTGTTCCAATTTAATAGTTGCCTCCACAGAATCCCTGAAACTCCAGTCCAGAATCTGGTCCTTCTATTGCACAATCAGGGGATCCAACTCTTGGTAATATGGGGGGAAATCCAAATAAAAAAATGAGCCATTGGATAGCTTAGCTCCATTGCTAAGGCTATCTCTGTCTTCCCAACTCCCTGGGCATGCAGTTTCACACAGGCCTCAGAACTTGTAGAAGTCAGCAGCAGCTTTGATTAGTGTTCTTTTGAAGATACTGCTGGCCCCAAATACAGCACTCGGCGGAGGCCTAACTTCTGGCCACTAAGCCATCTTTCAGACACTAACAATCACAGTGACCACCTCTGGGCCCCTGCATTTCTGACCCAATTTTGGCCCATGAACATGTCTCTCTTATTTTTGAGCTTTGCCAAACCTTCTAAATTTCCTTTTCTGTCCTTTTCCTTTTGTTTTTCCAATGGTTTATCATCAAGGTATAGACTTATAACATCATCTTTACTGAAAGAGTTCCCATAATCAACATTTTTGTGGTCTCTAAGTCATTCATCTTTTGATTTTCCTCTAAATCAAAAAAGTCTTATTTATATCATGGATACCTAATATGCAAGTTGTGCTGAAAAATTATTATGTTCAAAAGATTTTTCTTCCTTTTTAAAACTCCTCACCCAAGGATGTTTATTGACTTAGAGAGAGAGGAAGGAGAGGGGACAGAAAAAGGAGATAGAAACATCAATGTGAGAGAAACGTATAGATTGCCTTTTATACACCCCCCAACCAGGGATTGAACCCACAACCTAGGTATGTGCCCCGAGCAGAAATCAAACCCACAATCTTTGGTGTATGGGATGACTCTCTAACCAACTGAGCAACCCGGCCAGGGCTCAAATGATTTCTTATAACTTATAATTATAATTACTTTCTCATATTCTTAATTTAAAAAATGTCTTATCTTTAACATCCTCATTTGCTAATTTGAGATGTAAACATGTGGAGGAAAATAAACCCCGAAAGTATAGAAAGAAGCATTGGTACATTGGGAAATAGGATGTTAAAGATAAGACATTTTTTAATCTTAAAAATAGTTTACATTGTTTCATGGACTCAGAAAAGAGATCTGGATGGGGGGGGGGGCGGAGGACATACCTTTTTAAGTTTTTAAATAAATAAAATTCAGATAAGAAAGAAGAAATTCTTCTAAAATTGAGCAAGATTAATTTGGTGTGTTACACAAATAGGAGGAAATCTGCTAAAAAGAAAAAAAGGAAACAAAACTTAGCTGCTAATCTCAGGTTAATAGCAAATGACCCCATCCACTCTTAACCTCAAAGACTGACCTCTTGACCCACAGCCAGTGGCCCTGTTCAGAAACATGTTGCCACCAGAGTAAATAAAAAGAGAATATAACGTGCTGAAATTGTTACTGCTAATGACAAGTGACACGCACTTTATACTGCCAATGAGCAAAGCCATCAATAAATAACCCTGAACATGTTTGCGAATATTTTAGCTTCCTGCCCTGTGTCTTTACATATTTATTTATTTATTTATGATGGAAGAAGGAAAGTAAAATTATTATTCTCAGCTCTTGAGCACTTTAGCAGGAAATTTGTTAAAGTAAGGGAAAACCAGATGGGTAGATGTATTGGTGATCAACGCTACTCAATAATTCATACCCACTCTCCCATTCTCTGACATGATCTATGCTAAAAGACAAATGGTAAGAGGGAAGTTTCACAGACATGAGAATTCTGTGAAACACATCATAGACATGAAGTCCAGAGACAGAGAACACTAAAATCCTGATAGTCTGAATATTTTAAGTTCTTAAAGTCTCTTTGTGAAGGGTGTCTTGATGTCTCTGATCACGCTTAAATTCTTGGATTTGGTGGGTGTTGGCAAACTGATTCTAGAAAGGAAAAAAATTCATCATTATTTTAAAAACTAACATAGAAAGTGATATCAATTCAATATTTTTTTAAAAAATGTATAACCTTAATTTATTAAAAAAAAAAAAAAAGGTTTGCTTCAGTCACCCTCACACCAATATATATTGTATAAAATATTTCTGGAAGGGAAGAGAAACTGGTAATACTGCTGCCTTCAAAGGGAGGAATTGGGCGGCTGGGGCAAGAATATGTAGAAGAAAGATTTGTCACTCTGTACCCTTCTGTATGTTTTGAATTTTGAACCTGTTAAAAATACAAATACAAATTTAAAATGAACAAATAACATAAATTAAGAGCATATCAATGATCAAAATCAGAAAGTAGGAAATAATATCTTTAAGAAAAATAAGGTATGAGCCCTGACTGGTTTGGCTCAGTGGATAGAGCACTGGCCTGCAGACTGAAGGGTCCCACGTTTGATTCCAGTCAAGGGCATGTAACTTACTGCAGGCACATCCCAAGTAGGGGATGTGCAGGAGGATGTTTCTAGCTCTCTATCCCTCTCCCTTCCTATCTGTAAAAAATCAATCAAATATATATATATATATATATATGTATATATACATATATATATATTAAAAGGTATGAATTACAAACAGGAAGTGAGCTCTGAGTTAATTGGCATGTATACACTAGTAAAAATAAAGGTAAAATATCGGGAGAGATAACTAATTTTAATAAAATAAACCTTAATACACAGGTTAGTCCATGGAATGTTAATGAATCCACATATAAGATATAGTAGAAATAAATGATAATTTAGTGAAATAGAACAGGGACACCGCATTTTTCAAAATAGCTGGCAATTAAGTGGAAAAATAAAATTATATTTCATCCTCCATTCCTACTCCCACACCACTCCCCAAGTCAGTGTACAGACGAAACCCAATTGCGTATACACAATTGTGAATTGTACATTTTCTTACATCTTCTATTTTCTCATGATTAGATATTTCCAACTTGAAGATGAAATGGAAAAAAAAAGGAGGCTTTTTATCACAAACCTATAATTTGTAGGCAAATAAGAGCATATAAAAATAATATAATCCACAATTCTCTGAGATAAAATTATGTTTTAAAGAAAATAGTTTCTCTCTAATTTTCACTCAAAATTTTTATCTTTATAAAATGTTGTCTACTTTAAAGTTGGTCAAGATTAAAAGATGCTTTGACATGTTTCTAATTGATTCGTTTTACACTCAAGAGGGAGGAGAACAGTGAAATGTGAAAGGATTTTTTTTTTTCTGTCTCGCACACATCTCTCATTTGTCTATCTTAATTCAATTAAAGGAAATAAGGACAGTTTGACCGATGAATGAACCATATTTTAACTAAGGACACTTCTATTTAAACGGGAGTGTATCAACCACTGTAATTGTCAGTTAGTTACTTCCGATCGCTAACTTTTGTTATGGGAGGTCACAGCATGGTCATGGAAGAGAAGAACATGTTAGAATATGGATAAGTGTTTAAGCCATTAGCCCATTAGCCATTCAGAGAAACATTTTAATTATTGCCGGCTTAAATGGAAATAACCCCTTTTGTTGCATGAAAGGCCTATAGATTCACATACAATAAAACTTGTTTTAAAAGTTAAAATGACAGGCACACGTTTTATCATGCTGGTTTTGGGAAGGAGTTTTGTTGTTTTAAATAGCTTTATAGGGGCATGACTTTATCTTCCATTAAGTGTGGGTCTGATGAAGTTTTTTGTTAATATATATATATATAGTATGGAACCCTCACCAACATCAAGATCGAGAACATTTCCATCATTCCAAAAAAGTCTGCTCATGAGCCCTGGAAGTCAATTCTTCTTCTCCAACTCCTGGCCCCTGGCAATCACTGATCTGCATTCTCTCTCCATTGTTTTGTCTTTCCTAGAATTTCCTATAAATGGACCATGCATTATGTAGTGTTTTCTCTCTTTCTCTCTCCCTTTCTTTCTCTCTCTCTCTCTCTCTCTCTCTCTCTCTCTCTCTCTCTCTCTCTCTCTCTCTCTCTCTCTCTCTCTGGTTAAACTAATGCTTTTGTGATTCATCCATGTGGCTATGCGTATCAATCAGCAGCCCCTTTCCTTGTATTGCTAAGTAGGGATCTGACACAATTTTTTTTATCCTTTCACCAACTGATGGACATTTGGTTTGTTTCAAGGTTTTTTGGCTATTATGAATTAAGCTGCAATGAACATTCGAGTACAAAGTCTTTGTAAGAACATATGTTTTCATTTCTCTTGGGTAAATACCTATGAGTGGAATGATGACATCATATGGTAGATGTATGTTTAACTTTATAAGAAACTACCAAACTGTTTTTACAAAGTGGCTGTTGCATTTGCATTTCTAGCAATAATATGGAAGGGTCCCACAGTCTCTCCATATCCTCAACACTTGGTATTATTAGACATTTACATTTTAGCCTTTGGTGTAGCGCATGGTATCATTTCTCTAATGATGAACGTCACAGCCTCTTTTCACAGGCCTGTCAATTTTTAAAATTTTCGTTGGTTAAGTGTCTGTTTAAATGCCCATGTTTAAATTTAGCTGTTTTCCTCATTATTACATTATAAGAGTCCTTTCCATAGTTTGCACATGACTTCTTTTTTTTTTTTTAATATATTTTATTGATTTTTTACAGAGAGGAAAAGAGAGAGGGATAGAGAGTTAGAAACATCGATCATCTGCCTCTTGCACACTCCGTACAGGGGATGTGCCCACAACCAAGGTACTTGTCCTTGACCGGAATCGAACATGGGACCTTTCAGTCCACAGACCGACGCTCTATCCACTGAGCCAAACCAGTTTCGGCTTTCACATTACTTCTTTATCGAATAGTTAATTCAGGTTATTTGCGGGTATATGTTCTGTGAAGGCATTGGGAATAATGAATTAGTGAATACTGAAATTTCCCAGGGGAAAAACAGAGTGAGGTTCCTCAAGTCTCTGGGCACAACATTTTTGTCCAATAAAATGCAATTACATCATGTGGTTCATTTGCTGATGTCACCTAAGCATTGAAAACTAGTCTCAGAAGTGTTGAAAACCTGCTCATCCTCCTTTTGCTAATACTTAGCAGATATTTTTAAGATTCTCCCGTGACCTCCCAGTCTATGGAACCGGCCTTGATTGCAAATTTAGCATTTTCCATGCTGTGTTATCTGTTGAACTGCCCACGGCAGCTAAGAAGGGTACAACGCTTCCTGACTCGGAGTAACGTGACCGTCAAGTTCTTTGGTTTCAGCTGCACAACAATACAATGTTACCCATTGTCATCTCCTAAAATCCACAAGTTCAGCCACTTTCCCATCCTCTCCATCTATCTCTTGTCACATATTCTAGTGTTTTCCAGAGCAGCCTCAAGTACTGATGGGCGAATTTCCTCTTCCTTTTTCTGCGTGCACTCTTCTGTGGACCCATCAATACTGCACACTCACAGCCAACGCCACTCCAACCCTCCTCTGAGTGAAGCTTATGGAACTCGCACGTTTTCTCCGTGAGCCACATCACAGCCTTCTTGCACTTAGGAACACCGAGCAGCACTTCAGCACTGTGCTAGGGGCCATTTTCAACCGCCAAGAAAAAACGTGCAGAAAATGCAAAAACACACACGACACTAAATAGATCACAAAAAGGACATTTGTTTATGAAAGCTGGAATAAGAAGACAGAGTGAGTGTTGCCTTGTTCAAAGGCAGTTGGGAGAGTCTGTGTCAGGCAACTGAAATTTTTTGCAGCTCTGTCCATGTCTGCACACGAGAGCACAGCAAGTATTGATTTGGGGTTACAAATAAATTTTAGTGAGTCAGTAATTCACAAATAGGGAGTATGGGAATAACAGGATCAACGGCGTATGCTCTGCAGAGATTTTTCCTCTAGTCTGAGGCTTGCCCTTTCATTCTCATAATAGTGGTTTTCCAAGAGCAAACATTGAAATTTTTTTTTATTTGGTCCAATATATCAATAATTTTTATTGGTTCAAGGTTTTGAATTCTATCTAAAAAAATCTGTGCTTAATTTAAGAACAAAGAGATATGCTCCATTTCCCCCCCCCTTTTTAATGCTTTACAGTTTTAGCTCACTCTTGAGATTTATGATCCCATTTAGAATTAATTTTTGTATAACTTTACCTGTGATTTCCCAGAGGTAAATTACTTTTTAATTATTATTAATCTCAGCAAACCTCATGTGGAGAAATAACAAACATATGTTTATGGCATTTTTATGGGCTTGCTGTATAATATTTAGCTTGAAGCATCATACAAATTAAAATATATTATTTATCAACATAATTTAGTCAAAATATACCTATTCTGAACTACAGAGATAAGGAGGAACTTCTTATTTGTAACAACATATTGGAAACACATTTGTCTAAAAACCACACTTAAGGCCAGGCTTAGAACTTTGTGCGTATGAGCTCCTGACAGTGAATTTTCTTATCGTGGACACCCTGGCAATTGACATGTGAAGCAGCAAGTTTTAAAGGAATATGTTCTTTTCTAAAAGCAAGAAACCATACATTTTAAAATGAAAGGGAATGTCTTCATGGAAAACTGGAATAGGAAAAATTTTTAAATTACATTCACTCCCTGAGAAAGGGAATAGGAGGACCTGGAAAGACGGTTCTTCTCTAAAGGAAACATTTCCTTCAACAAGTTACACCAGTATGAACACACAGGAAAGGCCGCTTCGTTAAAACAAGCGCAAACACAAACAAAAAAGCCTGGCCCTTTAAAATGACACGGACAGTACCGGTGGAGGTTGGTGTTCCACACATTCAAGCCAAGATAAAGGCCAAAATAGCTCAAATGAAAAGGGTCCACAGCCACAAAAACTCACAGACACAGACAGGATGGTGGTGACCAGAGGGAAAGGGGGAGGGAAGATAGCAAAGAGTAAAGGAGGTCAAATACATGGTGATGGAAGATTTGGCTTTGGGTGTCAAACACATGACGCAATAGACAGGTGATGTAGCATGGAATTGTACATTTGAAACTTATATAATTTTACTAACCAATATCACCTCAATAAATTAAATTTAAATTTGTTAATGATAAAGTACTTTAAATAATAAAAAAAAATAGTTAAAGCAACAACATACTGATACATTCTACAACACGAATGAACCTCGAAAACATTATGCTATCAAGCCAGAATCAAGACTACATATTCTTTGTCTCATTTTATATAAAACTTTTAAAACAAGTTTTTAAAAAGACAAATAATATAGAGAGACATAAACTAGGTTAATGACTGCCTAGGTTGGGGGTGGAAGCAGGTTTTCATTCTTAAAGGTTATAGGGCAAGCTAACTGAGCATCAATCGTTTCCCTCCTTTTAAAAAAAAATATTTTATTGATTTTTTACAGAGATGAAGGGAGGGTCAGAAACATCAATCAGCTGCCTCCTGTACACCCACTACTCGGGATGTGCCTGCAACCAAGGAACATGCCCTTGACCAGAATTGAACCCGGGACCCTTGAGTCCGCAGGCTGATGCTCTATCCACTGAGCCAAATCGGTCAGGGCAATCCTTTCCCTCTTAACAGTCTTCTAAGTCATACCTCCCTCTTCATATCCTTTTATATCCCTTCTCTTTCTCAACTACCCCAAAACTTTTTTCAAAGTTTATGTTTCATTCATCTCTCAAGACATCTTCTTAACTCCATGGATGGGTAGTCTATACCACAAAGGGTCCCCCTTCACTGAAAAAATAACATGACTTAAAGTAACTCATATCTCAGACCGACAACAGTAAGATTGTCCTCACCAAATTCATACTGTAGCTTCCAGCTTTATCATCATCTGGCAACTCAGAAAGAAATACCAATTTGCTGATTTTTTTTTCCAAAGAGAAAAGAAATTACTCCAGGCCATTATAAGGAAATCATTGAAATATTTAAGCTTTTGGCTGTGTTAGTACACAAAAGAGTGTTTCTGGGTCTATTGGTCAATAAATGGTTGAGTGAAGGTTAAAAGACAACATCACCTATAGCCATGGGTGGCATCTCAGTTCTCTGAGTTGCTTTCAGAATTACCTCATAGCAGCCCCATGCTTTTGTTCTCATCTTCTTTGGTCCCCTCGTTTGACTACTAAAGTGTTTCAGGCCTCTCCATGGGCTCAGGACAGGATCCAATCATCTCTTGTTCCTCACAAGTCAGGTAATTAATTACTTAAAATTTTATATCAACCCAAACCAGTTTGGCTCAGTGGGTAGAGCATCGGCCTGCAGACTGAAGGTTCCCGGGTTTGATTCTGGTCAAGAGCATGTACCTTGGTTGTGGTCACATCCCCAGGAGGGGGTGTGCAGGAGGCAGCTGATCAATGTTTCTCACCGATGTTTCTAACTTTCTATCCTCCTCCCTTCCTTTCTGTGAGGAAAAAAAAAATCAATAAAATATTATATATATATATATTATTATTATTATTATTAATTTACTTATTTATTTTGCCAGGGACTGTTCCAACTGCTGGGAACTCAATGACAGAAGATACGGCCCGGCTTCATGGAGCGTATATTCTCTCCTTGGGCTCTAAATAGTCATCTTATTTGCCCGACATTTTATTTTGTGCCTACATAACAACGCCTACTGCAGGCAAAGCCACCTGTGAGGTTAGACTGATGCTTTTTGTCTCAGACACATAGCATGGAACTAATGCTCTCTGGTAGACGAGGCAAGTCCCAGCCAGCACCAGCTATGAAGGCCCCTCACCGGCTGTAGCAGCCTCCCAGTTCCTCAGGTGACCTGACCATCACCTCAGGGACACGCGAAGGACAAGTAACAGCTTTCACTGTCTCTCTCACATCCTCTGACAGCACAGGGTCAAATTTAAGCCACATTAATTCTACCCAATGGCTCCCAAATTAACAGTATATTGGCTCAGTATTTACTTATTATTGCTTGTTGCATGAATAGTTTAATCTCTTCTTTGTGGCCATATAATCGTTTCCTTGGTTTATCTTTCAAGATTTTTAAAAAATAAAATAATAAGATAGCTTCTCAGGCTACTAATTAGAAAAGGAAAAGAGACTATTATAAAGCTCTTGGGATTAATATAAAAATGGACCAGGGCTCCTCTGAGCTTTTAATTGATTTTTCACAAGTCACCTACACGAGGGGCTTGTGATGTTTCGCCAAGCAGAGAGCGCTGCATCCAGTCTGACACCAGAATATTCTCAATCCTGAGAACCAATCTCATAGCAACTCTGCGGGAGTATAAACTTCACAGCAAATGCAAAGGGCCCTCTGTGATCTGCACCTGAATGTCCTGCTCTCAGCACCTAACGTGAGTTTTGGAGGCTGGATGCCACAGGCCTGAGACGAGCTGGGGCATAAGAGGACAGTGGCGTTTCAGCTGGAGACTTCCGTAGGGACAGAGTTCCCTCCCGCCCTCTGCGGCTCCGAAGGGTGCCCCTGTGTTCATGATCTTACACGGTAGGCAGACCTGGTCCTCCTGCTTTTCTTTCTTGTGGGATGATTTCCCCCTAAAGCCAACACTGGGCACAATGCCACTAATACTGCCGGAAAGCCGCGCCGGGCTGGAGGGGGAGGCGAGAGAGAGAGGGTTAGGTGGTAATCAAGCTTACAGAGTAAAGCTCCCTAACGCTCCGCAATGAGCACAGCTCTGGGTGTTTTTTTTTTAACTCTTCTGGCACTCAGGCCGCCTCCCCCACCCGCACGCACAGGACGAAGGGACCGCAAAGGCCGGCCGGCTTGGACGTTGTACTCCGGAGAACAGTACCTCCACTGGAGAGACCTGACTACAAGCAGCCAAAAGTTCCCCCTTTTCTACGAACTGATAAAATTATTCCCTGAAAATGTCCTATCCGTGTGCTGACATCTGCGAGGGCCACGTGCTGCAGGCGCTATATTACAGGTAGAAGGGGAAAAAAAGCCTTTGTCTACGACAACAGGAAGCTAGACTACAGTTTAAGTAGCAACAAAAACTAAACCATAATCAAGGCTATTTTGAGAACCATAACAAAAAGACAAAATCTGATTGTAATTTAATAGTTTATAGGGAGGACCTTCTCTACTCATATACCCCCAGGGAGGTGTTCTAAGGATTGATCCCCTTCAAATAGGCTAATGTCAGTCCTTGTCAGTACGCTTAGTGGTTAGAGCACAGGCCTGCGCACTGAAAAGTTCGGTTGCGGGTCAGAGGAACATGACAGAGTTGTGGGGTCACGTGCAGGAGGCAGTGGTCTCTCACATTGATGTTCTTCTCTCTCTTTCCTCCTCCCTCCCTTCTACTCAGTCTGCAACAGAAAAAATATCCCCTGTGAGGATAAACAAAACAAAACATAAAGCTTGCTAATGTTAGGCTCGTTGGCCATTTCTCCAGCGATGCCTCTCCGTCACTTAGTGCATTAAACCAAACCCAGTGACTCCTTTCTCCAGCTTGAATTCATCAACAACAGCCCAGGGAAAACAGGCACGTCATCTTTAGAATTTAACGACGACAGGGCTTCTAAAAGGAGCTAATGCTCATGATTTGCAAACCTCCAGCATCTTCACCTAGGGTACGTAGGTTCCATTCATTATTCCTACTTTTTGCCATCTTGAAGGGCTATCCCCAGGTTGCTAAATTTGGGGGTACTAATCCCTGAGGGATATTTATTTAAGTTCCCACCGCCATTTGATCAATTCTATGCCTTCACCCTCACAACTGAAAGTTGTGTAAATAACCCAGATGAGCAAAAACAATTTACGATTATAACGTTGTTAAATGAATTAGATAACAATGGCTACAGCTTCTCAATTATGGTTTGAGACAGATAAATTTATACGTTATTGATAGCCGGAGCCGAGAGTCCTAATCGCCAGCGCAGTCTGGCTTCTGTAGGGTAATGACCCATCTCTATATTCACGACAACAATCTCATTCATCATAATTCACATTAAAAAAATAAAAAAAGAACTCTAGTCAAGCTAATGGAGGAAACGTGTGAAAAGTGGTTGGCTGGGTAAAACTCTGTATGCAGCTGGAGGGCCCTAATTGATTATATTGTGCTGCAACTAAGCTTTCTGCCTAGTCCAACAGATCTTTATCTAACTGCATTTCAATTGATTTTCACTGATAGTCTTCTTTCTCATGTCTAAGGCTTAAAGTACTAAGCTAATAAAAGGATAAAAGACTTTGTAATAGAGATGTCAAAATAGAATGTCCCGGCAGGACTTCCATGAACCAAAATGGCAGACCAAGTGTGTGTAGAGCCCACCAAACATTTAAGAGCCAGTTGTTATCAATTTGGGAGGTAAGTTAAAAAATGGTTAGGATTTGAGCCTGTATTTGAGAGTCCAAAAGCAAAGCACTAGCCTAAGCATCCAAAGACACGCCTGTCTAATGTTTCCTTTAGGATGTAGACGAAAAGATTATCCGTTTAGTTGCTATTTCACATATTCTTATGTAATATGTCCATTCTATTCTTTGAGTATGAAATCAAAATGCCCTAGATTTGGTTTTCTCATTCAACAGTGATGAGTTTGAAAACAAGGCAGCTACAATGGCTAGATAATGTTTAACTTCCTGGCGAATAACCTACTGGATTACTTGGAACACTAAGCCAAAAATCTCAAAACAACATTTTTGAACAGAATTTGAGAATTCAACAGTTTAATGGGCATAAAATAAACTGCATATTTTTAAGTGTTAAAATTTGAAGTTTTGACATATGTATCCACCCGTGAAACAATCACTACAATCAAGATAATGGAACATATCCATCATTGCCAATGGTACCTTCACGGCCCCTTCCTAAGCCATTTCTCCCCTCAGTCCACCTCTATATTTAGGAAACATTTCAGTGGCTTCCTATTATCATACATTTGTTAGTATTTTCTAGAATTTTCTATAAATAAAACCATACAATGTGTATTTGTTTGGTCTTGTTCCTTCTACTTAATTATTTTGAGATCCACCCATGTCACTGCATTTATCAAAAATTCATTCCTTTTTATTGCTGAGGCGTATACCCTTTTATGGATGAACATCAATTTGTTTATCCATTTACTTGTCAATGAACATTGAGTTGTTTCCTGTCCTTGGCCACTACAAACATAGCCACAGATAAATATGTATGAGTCTTTGGACAGACACATGCTTTCATTCTTCTTAATTAAATACTTAGGAGTGGAAGGGCTAGGTTGTAAGATTGGTATATGTTTAATGTTTAAGAAACTGGCCAATTGTCTGTATGATTCTAATTTCCAACAGTAGTGTATGAGGTTCTCAGGTGCTGTATATCCTTACCAAGACTTGGTATGGTCAGTATTTTTAATATTAGAGAGCCTACTATTAATTAATGTTAATGTTAACTTCAATATCTACCAACTTCAATTTGCTTGGCCACTGCAATATTCAACTCCTGTAGCTTGGCCTTGAGGTCTGAGTTCATCTCAAGCTCTAGCAGAGTATGGGAGATGAAGCGCTGGAACTTGTTCAGCTTCTCCCCTTCGGGCTTCACCATCTTGGTGCTTGACCTGAACATGGCCTTCTCCTTGGTGAGCTCTGGCCTGGGAAGAACTGCATCCCACAAATTGAATATGTTATGGCTTAATTTTCATTTAGTTCAAAATAATTTTTATTTCTTCTTACATCCATGGTTTATTCAGAAGTGGTTCCAAATACATATTTGGGCACTTTTCCAAATATCTTTGGTTACTGATTTCTAATTTAATTGCAGTGTAGTCAAAGAACACATTTGATATTATTTAAAATCTCTTAAAATTTAAAACCCAGAATACGGATTATCATAGTAAATATTTTGTGTGCACTTGAAATGAAGATAGTTCTGCAGGTGATGGAAGGCTTACATATATTTATGTATATACTATAAATGTGTCAATTATAGTAAGTTGTTTATTAGTGTTATTCAAGCCTTCTATATCTTCGATGATCCTTTGTCTATTCTATCAATTTACTGAGAGAGGGATGTTAAGTCTTCAACAATATTATGTGTTTGCCCAATTCTGCTTGCAGTTCACTTTTTGTTTCATATGTTTTGAAGCTCTGCAATCAGGCATATAATCATTTAGTTTTGACAGGTCCTCTTCATGAATTAACACCCTTAACATTATGCATGAGCCCTTATTATGTAATAACATTCTTTTAAAGTCTACTTTGCCTATTAATATCACCATTGCAGCTTTTTCTGATTAGTGTTAACATAGAATATTGTCATTTCCATCTCTTTACTTTTATCCTATTTGTGTCTTTATATTTAAGTGGATTTCTTGTAGGCAGCATGTAATTGAACCATCCTTTTCTATCCAATCTGACAATTTCTTTTTTTAATTGGTATTTAGGCCTTTTCATTTAATATGATTTTTATATGGTTGGGTTTCAATCTACCATCTTGCTATGTTTTCTATTTGTATGATTTTTGTTCCTTTTCTTCTTTTTCTTCCCCCTAATCTCTTTTGGATTAATTAAATATTATTAGGATTCCATTTCATCTAATTTGTTGGCTTACTAGATTTATAAATATGCTATATAATAAAAGCCTAATATGCTAAGTGTCCAGTTATTTGTTCAACCTATCAAAGTATAATATGCTAATGATATAAGGCTGTTCAACTGCTCGCTATGACATGCACTGACCACCAGGGGGCAGACAGTCAACAAGTAGGCTAGCTTGTTGCTGGGGTCCATACGAGACAGACCAGACACCTCTGGAGCCCTCCTACAGTTCCTCCTCAGCTGACCAATCTCCTATGTCTCTCCCCGGCCCAAATCATGCATCAGTGGGGCCCCTCAGCCTGGCCTGCACCCTCTTACAATCCAGGACCCCTCGGAGGCTATCTGAGAACTGGTTTTGGCCCCACCCCACAGGCCAGACAGAGGGACCCCACTGGTGCATGAATTCATGCAGCAGGCCTCTAGTTTGTTATATTAGTGGTTGCTGTAGGGTTAATATCACATATCTCTAACTTATCAAAGTCTATCTTTCGGGAATATTACAACACTTCATATATAGTGTAAAAAACATAACATTTTCCTCTTTATCACTGGCTTTACGCAATTTGATTATGTGCTTTGTGTTTTTGCTTTTAAGCTTTGTTAGGCAGTAGCGTCTAAAAGAAATTTTGCATCACCCTGGAGGCAAAACACTTCTGAGTGTTCTCTCCATTTGCCTGTAAATTATAAGATATTTCTACTTTGACTGGTGGGAACAGGAACTATTCCCAGCCCTGAGTTCCTCTGAGTTCCAATAATTGCTCCCTCTAATATTTTTGGATGACTCTTTCCCAGACCTTGGGTAGTTTTTCATGTGCTTATTGGTCCTCAGCTGAAGGCTTGTAGTATATCCTCAGCAGAACTCCAGGGCGCTCTATCTGTGCAGCTCTCTCCTCTAGAGCATGCTGTCCTGGGAATGCTAGATACCTTGGCCTCCCCAAACTCCAAACTTCATCTATTCCTCTTAGAAAGACTGCTGTGCTCCACCTGGGTTCCCTCTTCAGACAATGTGTGCTGGCAATGAGCCAGTACAACTGTAGAACGCACTTCGTTTGTTTCCCATCCCCCAGGGATCACTGTCCTTAACTGCCTCATGCCCAATAACTTAAAAACTATTGTATCATACAATCGCCCAGAGTATCTGTTTCAGGTGGAAGGGTATACCTGGTGCCTGCATTCACCGAAGGCCTTGCTTGTAAAACTCTAAGCACTAACTGGACATGGAGTAGCCAACGAACGCTTAGAACATGAATGTTTATTATTTCACCTTTAGGAAATCAACTTGTAGAAATCAAAAGGAAACAAAATCTTTTTTTAGCGGGGTTAATAGAAAATTGTTCAATATCCACAATTATTCTTTCAAAAACTCCAATGTATCATGTTATCACCGACACAACTGTCTGCTTCTGAAATGGTCTGTAACATCTGTCTAATAAGTGAAAAAGTATACTAATTTTTACGATTCTGTGTTTATTTATGAAGGTTGGGATGGAGGTGCTCTAGAGTACACTGAGGAGGCTCAAGTGAAAGAAGGTGGTCTCATGGCACAAGTTAAGATACCCATGTGCAAACTCCAAACTAATTACTTATACTTCTGTGCAAAAGACTGGCCACATAAGATTGTAACTTCACTCTAGATTTCATAAAAATTGTTATGTTTAAAGTGACTTACAATTTTGCTTCAAGTGCAATATTTTTAAAATCATCTAAAAATAGGCTTATTAACAATTTATGGGCCAAACAATGTTTACTGTCTAAACATGGGAATGAAATGGGTATTACAATTGTTGCAAAAGCTGGTTTCTGGATTGTAAGGTCTTAATTAAAATGCAATACATACCAATTATATATATATATATATATATATATATATATATATATATTATTGACTTTTTACAGAAAGAAAGGGAGAGGGAAAGAGAGAATTAATGAGAGAGAAACATCTATCAGCTTCCTCCTGCACACCCCCTTCTGGGGATGTACCCGCATACAAGGTGCATGCCCTTGACCAGAATCAAACCTAGGACCCCTCAGTCCGCAGGCCAACGCTCTATCCATTGATCCAAACTGGTCAGGGCAGATTCCAATTTTTAATAGTGTGTTAGTTAAGAGCACAAAGGGAATCCCCATATGCTGCCCCCTAAAACAGATGATGGTTTAATTGATTAGGTTAAGAATAGACCCTCTGCCGAATCAGTCTGTGGCTGACAACATCTGTATGCACACATATCCTGAGGGGTTCCATTTGGGGCACCAGGAAACTAGGCAAAATGACCAGAAATCAGCTTATGCAATTCTAGAGCTTTCAACATCATATATTACTTAACTAAAGTAAACAAGAGTCATTCCAAAACCATACTACTTTGTAATTAGAATATCAGTTATGATAAGTTATGTTTATAGTGACTATATGCCCTCAGCAGAAGTTAATGAACAGAGGCTGACCTTGATCGCTGACTCAGATCCTACAGCACAGGGCGGTACCTGCTCCCTCTCCCACATCTGCCAACCTTTGCTACAACAGCAATCAATTTGGAGTCTTGATCTTTCAAGCATATCATACATTTTTTGATCCTCCATTGAGCCTCAAACTTGTGGCCTAATTAAATTACCCAAGGAAAGACACTGTGGAATTCTAGACCTTAGCAGGAGAAAACTTAGAGATAAAAACCTGAATAAGGTGAGAAAATTATGACTGAATTTCCATGCATTCATTAATGATTCAAGTCACTGTTCAAAGCAAATTAAGTTGGATATGATTGCCTTTTGTATTTTTATGCAAAAAAATGAAGTTAAACTGTGTTTTTTAGTGTGGTGATTAAACGCTAAATAGTAAATGTAGGAGAAGGGAGAAATAGAAAAGGCTCAAAGGACCAGACAGTTCCACATGATAGGTGGGAGCAGATATGGGATTCATGTCAAGATCTCCCAGAGTGTAGACATTACAGAGAAAAGCTTAAAGATATGGATGACAAGATTTCATTTCTCTCTCAAAAATCTAAGTGTTCACAGGTCAGGAAGAGATTCTAGTTTAGGCAAGAGATTGTCAATGAAAAGATCTGAATTGGAAGTCTAAGTATGGCAATAGTTTTCTGTAGAAATTTAAGTCTGTATACTAATTTTGCCGAATTTTACCTTCTCTTAAGGTGGTAGAACTAGACAAGGATTCTATCAATGTTGCCGTTCTAAGTCTGTGACTCACCCTTCCCTGAACACACAGCATTTTTCTGTTCCTACCATTAATTGTTCAATTGATAATATAAGACCTTGTGGTATTTCTTCATCTTTTAAGTATTTCATAGGCATTCATGCCTCTTCTTTCCCAAAGAAAACTCTTTGGATGAGAAAGGAACAGACTTTTTCATCTCCCACACGGCTGAGAACGCAGTAAGGATTCAATGAATCTTCTACCTAGTTCACAAAAGAAGAAAATGCTCAGAGGGCTGTAGCCCAGCATTCTGAGACCCTACCACAAATTGCCTTTTAGCTACAAGTTATTGGAGGGAAGACTGATGAGGCTATCGGTTATGAAGCTTCTTTATGGGACCAAAATTTAAAAAAAAAAAAAAAAAGTCATGAAAGAATCCAAGCTTGTTGATTACCTGCCGAAAGAGCCCCTGGGAAAGGTGTTTTGGTGTTTTGTTTTGCAAAGATGAAGAGGAGCTGGGGGATGGGGCGCCAATCACTTAAACTAGCAATAATGGGAGGGAGAGTTATCAAGAGACTCGGTTTCCTTTGTTCACTGAGAAGCTGAAGTAGCATTTACCTGCCTTGGCTATGATCGTGACCATCACAAAGAGTGAGGAGGTGTCACGCGGTAGGTAGATGGTGTTTGGGTTTACAGACCCTCAGTTTAACTGCCAGCTCCAACACGCGGTCATTAAGCTGAAATCACCTGACATCGCTAAGCCCCAGTCTACTCCTGGATAGAACCCTATATATTAAAAGTCTAATATGTGAAGTGTCCGAACATTTGTTCGACCGGTTGCTATGATGCACACTGATCACCAGGGGGCTGACACTCCAGCCAGTATGTTAGCTTGCTGCTGGGGTCCAGCAGATTGAGGCTGGACAAGACGGGCCAAACGTGCCCTGGAGAGCTCATGTGGTGAACATAATCTGAAATTTCACTGACGATTTAGAAGACAGTTCAATGTTGTGCCACTGATTCAGAATCAATTCCATGGTACTTTCATTGCCTCCTTTTAAGGGTTTTGGAAATTTCCCAATATGGATATCTCCAATGGTTTTAAAAAAAAAGTCATTAATAATCCTTATTAATTTTAGTGCCTAACAATAGTTTCATCAATTAAATCTTCAGTTTAGTTTTTATCTGCTTATTTCTTTGACTCCTAGATCAATGGAATATTATCACAATGGAATATTCTTAACCCGTAGTCCAGAAAGGAATCTGGAATGAAATCTATCATCGAAACTAAGGAAAGAGTCTGGGCAGCCCTCCATTGGGATAACATGTTATATCTATTCCTTTCAACCTAAGATATCTTGGTCAAATGTTAGGATAAAAGACACCAGGCCACCTCCTGAGAGCGGGGAAGAACCCAGCCCCTGGATTCCAATGTAGAAGAAATGCCTGTCCACTAATATTTATCACAGGTGCTGCCATGTTCCACTCACATAATGGGAACAACCTCTACTCTGATACATACATTGTAGGTGTTGATTATTATACTGAACAACAGAATGGTATCCAACCAAAACTTGTTGAATGAGTATGTACAGGATGTTGCTTTGATCTTTCACAAAGTAAGACTACATGTCCAGAACGATGGATAACACATGAGTGAGATAGGTACTTGTATAATGTTTAAGAGAAGAAATGCTAGCCACAGGCTGGTTCTCTTGGCTGTCTCGGGAAGAAAGGCAGGGACATTCCGAGGGTAAGTGACACCCGGCTCTTTCTCATGTTCCCTCAGGTTCCAGCCGTGGCTGCAGACACAGCTCCTCCCCACGGAGGGCAGGAGGACATGGAATCCGATTCAGAGAGAGAGAAATGCATCCCTGAACTGGTTTACTTATTATTTTTGTTTTCAACAACAAAAAGCTGAAAACTGCAAAAAACGATCGGAGAAGTCTGCTGAGATAAATGCAGAGTCCAAAAAACTCAGTGACCCATACCAGTAAGGTTTGTTCCCGGGACCTCACAGGCCTGCTGCTGCACAGCAGGTGGCAGGCAGCACGGGAGGCGGTGGGGAGGAGCTCTGTAAGGACACGGCCACGTAAAATACGGGTGTGTCTGTCCTTTCTCCACAGCCATGTCACAGGATAAGCCCCTTCCCGTGGAGGCAGAGGCGGATGGAGCATCTATTGGTGGGGAATAAAAAAGAAGCCCAGCTGGCTATCCCACTGAGGACCTTCCTTTGTGAAACGACTCCCTACCGACCCCATCTCATGGAGAATCGGCATCTATTCCTGGGGCTTCCCCTCTTTATGGGACACACACACACACACACACACACGCATACACACACTCACACACACACACTCACACACACATACACACACTCACACTCACACACACATACACACACTCACACACACACACACACTCACACACACATACATACACACACATACACACACATAAACACTCACACACACACTCACACACATACATACACACACACACACACTCACACACACTCTCTCACACACACATACACATACTCACACACACACATACACACACACACACTCACACACACATACACACACATACACACACACATACACATACACATACACACACACTCACTCACACACATACACACACACTTACTCACACACATACACACACTCTCTCTCCCAAAAACGGTGGCTCCACACACATTGCAGCAGGATGCTCCCCACTAAGAGGCCTTCCATTTTGACTTAAGGGGCGGGGAAAAAAGGAACAGGACCAGGATTATACACAATAGCCTTTGGGGAAATGACACCATCCACATACAGGCCAAACCTTATACCCTAGCCATCAAATTCTACGATCAGCCTGCGCAGGTAAGTCAGCTCTACATGTGTCTGGCGATTAAACGCCAACTGAGGGTGTCTTAGCAGAAGGAGTCCATCGATGTAGTCACCGCGTGAAACGTGGGTGCCTCTGACCCCACGGGAGAGTAATGTCATCTGACCCTGTCCATCCCAGCAGGCCGGCGCTGCCCTCTGTCCAGCACTCGGGTCCATAAAGGCCGGGGAAGGCAGCGCGGATCCTTTTCCAGAACAAGCCACTGGTTAACTATCAGCTGAAGGAGCATGAGCTCAGCCAAGCAGTGACTCAGGCACCATGAAGCCGGGTTTGCGGGGGCCGGAGTGTGTGTGTGTGTGGGGGGGGGGGGGGTGCGGAGAGAGAGGGCCGTTCCCCTCACCAGCAGCCACTCTTCCCTCCACTGACATCACCTTTCCAGATGGCTTGCTCCACCATTACTTAGATTGTTTCAAATTAAGACATCGTCTGTCTTTTCTCTTAGAAATGTGTACAATGAGGTGCAAAATGAAAAAAAAGAAAGAAAGAAAGAAAGGAAAAAAAAGACATGGGTACAATCACACGATCCATCAAACGGGGCCTCACCCCTGAGGCCCACTGGATGCCATGTTCTGCGTCTTTTAAAGAATACATCGGGGGAAACACACTGTGCTCTGTGATAATGAAATAAGGACAACTGCTTCGAATTAAACGCAACAAGTAGACCTTGTAACATGACCAAAATCCAACCCAGGCTTCTTCTAAATGCCAAGTGCACCCGATTCCTTCTAACAGTATTCTGTAAGAAGCGCTTAACACATTTTCTTTTCCTCCATTTCCTGCAGCTACACACTTAGCACAAAATGTGGACTCCCTGGACGGCCAAACTAAAATGTTTCATTTTGCCCTGAGATTGCGACCCTGGCTGCTGAAATACAGTACACTTAAAAAAAAAAAAAAAAGAAAGAAAGAAAGAAACGTTTCCATTTTAATGTGGTTCGCAGCTTCCGGCCGGGCAGCGGACTAATTGAGACTTTTGATGTGAGCTTTTTTTAAGACATGCTCTCTCTCCCTCATCATCTGTCCAGTATTTTAACTACGGATTTCTCTGCAGTCCTCCCAAAGCTGACGGAGGGGAGGGGAGGGGAGGGGAGTGGGGTGGGAGAAGGGAAGCCACTTTATCAAAGTCAGTGGAAATACAAGGTATTAATTATGGTAAATGAAGAAATATGGGCATTTGGTGGCTTTTTGTGGGTCAGAAATATTTTAATCTGTCGCTGGCCAGCCAGCGGCCCCTCCCTGAACCCCGGTGCAGTCATATCTGTGGCAGGAACACATCAAAGCTTCCCCCTGGAGTGAGGGGAGCAGCCACCCGGAGGGCCTCGCCCAGCCCCCAACGGGTCACCGCCCTGTTATCCACCACAATCAGTCACCAAGCCAGGACCTTCTTTATTTTTATTTTATTTTTAAATATTTGGGAGGGACAGGAGTTAGATAAAATGGTAAGCATTTAGCCCGAAGCAATGGTGTTGTTTTCTTCTTCTTTTTTTAAAGCCCCAGTGAAGGGAAAGGAACGCTTTTGTGATATTTAGACAACAAACGGTGTCTAACTGCGGCGCTCAGCACGGAGCTGGCTCCCACGGGCCAGCTGACTTCTGAGCTGGCTGAGCCGCTGCACAGGGTCCGCTGCCTGCAAACTCTGGCTCTGGGCAGTCCCTACAGAGCGGGGCAGGGCCTTCTGCAAAGTCACCGAGTCAAGATTCAAAAACCCACTCTTACAATGTTTTGCTGATCAAGGAATCAGATAACCTGTTAAGAAGTCAGGCCACTCTAATGTGCAAGAATTGTGAGGGGGGAAAAACAAAGAAAAAAAACCCTAACAAACAAACAAATAAAAACACCCAAAACACACACACACACCCTGCTGCAGACATAAAAAGCAGCTTTAAGAGAACTGTATTTCTCTGCAACTCACTTCTATTTTTTAATCTAGTAGAACAGAAAACTTTTGGACAAATATGTTTATAGATGATTCTATTTTCAATGTGTGTTTTTATCTGAATCAAAGGTAACTAACAAACTTTTCTTCTAACCTTAGTTAGCAGGAAATTTTCAAAAGAATTAATTGAACCATGTGTACTAATTTAATGAAAGTTACCCTTTGCTTAGAATATACAGGCTAACAGAATTTATCTGTTCTAGGTTGGGTTCTGAGAGAACTTAAGGTAGATTTTTTTTAAAAAGGAATTAATCAGAACAAGGCACAAATAAACCATGTTTGTCTTGAACCATACATTATATTACAGATTTAAAAAAAAAAAAAAGGGGGGAGGGGGGAATCTTTTAGGTCAAAACACAACAAACAAAGCACCATCACAAAGCTCCAGGGAACAGACAAAGGCCCTTCCGTTGCTGCTCTGAAGAGACACGAATGAAGCCAAGATCCTTTGCACTATTGTTGAGTCATTCCAACTTACTCCAATGTTTGCACTCCAAAATAGCTCTCCTTTCCCCTCAAGGATGCTGAAAACGCACCGGATTGCTGCATAAAGGCATTCACCTCAGAGCTGCCCGCACTTTTTCTAATCTAAATTCAACAAAAAAATCCACACGTCATGAGTCGGCTTACCAACTGTTTAAAGTCAGGAATAAAAGGACTCGGCCGTACATTCACCTGTGATCACCTCTCCGTTTCCTTCCTTGTGTCACACACTACTTCTTGGGATAAAAGCGGAGCGTTAAGAAATTTTACTTTTGTTGATAATTGGTGGTTGGAGGTAAAACTACCACCTACCGGGAATTTGAAACTGAACCAAACGAACCCTCTCTCAGCTGACCGTGGGTACGCCTTCTCTGATATTAAACCACAGCAACATTCAATTTGGAAAATAAGCAGAAGTAAACATATCGATTTTCTGTTCCTATGTGTAATTCTTATTGAGTAATCAAAGGCAAAAAAAAAAAAAAAAAAAAAATCCTAGCTGAGACAGTGAGACTATAACTCTATTCTTAGGCTTCGAAGGAGAAAATTGATGGAATCATACGGATTCATAAGTTTGTGCTTTAAATGAGAAAAATCATGGTTACATATATTTTGATTGGTTTATGTTAAGTGTCAAGAAATCAGGCAAGCTGATATATAAATAAGTCCCTCATATATCTACAACGCGAAAACACATTTCTGATAAAGCAATGGTACATTTTATATAAGATTGCTGAGCCTTTAGCATTTTGGTATTTGTTAACCTTTGCATTTGTTAGTATTTTTTAAGCAATGTCTGACCTTCACTGTACACAAATATAATCGGGCTAATTGGCTTTTTCTCCGATATCTAAACAGAATTCCTTCACGGGAGCTTCCTTACTGCCTCACTCACTGTCCCCTTCTCCCTGGAAGCAAATACCAGCCTCCAGCAGCGAGCTGTTTGTGCGACGTGAGTCCCATTGTTGAGACCTGAGGACTGAACTCATCCAGCACTGGATGAAGACAGCCTGGTGTTTGGTGAAATAGGAATGCAATCCCCCTCATCCCAATAACAGTTTCACTACCCGGGTCACCAGCATTTACAGGAGCGACCTGCGCTCAGTAAGATGCATGTTAAAAAGGTAGCAGCCTCGCAGGTCCCACTTCGTTTTTAAAATGACTCAGAGAAGCAGCTTCACCACACGCACGCAGCCGATGGTGGATGAAAACAAACACCAACCCCAGAAACCCAAGCGCGCACTCCGGCAGCAAGCGCCAGGACCGTGGCAGAAAGGCGCAGGTAGACGAGGCTGCAGGAGATCTGACGGGTCATGTAAAGAACAAGAAATCACCTCCCAGGAGGCTGAAGGAGGAGAGAATAAATCTTTCAGTGAATGCAGAAGAAGGACATCCGAGTAGAAACAACATATCCACGATCAAATAAAAGTTTAGGCGGTTGGAATGGACTGACATTTTGCACTATCAATGCTAATGGTTCATCACAGTCTTGTTTGCATGTTTAACAGCTCTCATTAAAAAAAAAAGAGAAGAAAAAAAAAAAAGACTTCTATGCAGAAAGGAGAAGCAGAGGGAAAGCGAACTGAAGTCATCCGTGGGGAGAAGGATGGCAGACAGGAGAAATATCAAATCAGCCAGAAAGACACGAGAGCCGTTTGCAAGGCTGGGTCAGGAAATAAGGTAGTTAAGAGAGAAAAGTTGCAATCTGAAGAGAAAACACTTTTAGGAAATGGCAAAATTAAAACAGAAGGAGATATGTAAAATAGATGAATGGAGACAAGGTCTTCCTGCACCGAGGGAGCTGTTTGGGAGAAACAGTGTCCGTTTGTGGCCAGCGATAATACTTTCCATTCAATAGAGTTTGCAGCTTGCTGATTCATATGATTGCAGGCTGGCGCCCTGCTGGCGAGCCTCTCCACTGAAATTAAATCCACTCTCTTCAGTTATAAATTATAATGCTCTATAAACAACACTCCCATTGGGAATGGTGGGGGGGGGGAGAGAGAGGAAGAGAAGGAGAGGGATGAGTGGGGGGGAGGGGGGAGAGCGAGAGGAAGAGAAAGAGCTGGGGAGAGAGCGCGTTTCTGCACAGCTCACTCACTGTGTCATGTTCTGCTCTTCTGCAAGGGGCCGGGAGAGTAAGTCTTGCACAGAGAGCACGCCTACGCTGTTTGATGTGGAGCCCAGAAAGCAAAGTGGGGTAGGAACGAGCGTCTATGAGGAAAAGCACTTAGAAATCAATGAGTATGCAAGAGGAGGAAAAGATAAAATAGATTTTATACATGGATCCCCTCCCCACACATTACTGAGGGGAGCTTTGGAGTCCCCCGAGGGAAAACCAAAATAAAATAGAATTCTTGATTCTAGTTGGATAAATTAGATCTGCACGTTGTGCATCCTTTGATACCCAAATCAATCAGAAACAGTCCCCCCCACCCCCCCACCCCAGCCCCCTGCCATGCACGGGAAAGCAACAAAAACATAGGAAAGTACAAATTCAAATAATCAGGTTACAAAGGCTACGGACAAGGAGTCTGGAGCAAAGAGAAAGTTCGAGGATTTGATCACCCAAGCACCCAGAGATCAATCGCATATTTTTTGCTTTTTATGAACACCTATTTCAGGATTCAATGTTAAATTGATAGGAAAGTGGTACCTCAATTGTTCGACGTTGAAGAGGGTTTTCCTGTGTGTGTGTGTGTGTGATTAAAGGTGGTCTGAAGGGGGAGGGGGGCAAAGCAAATATTCCGTTTAGGCAATTAGGTAAATAACTCAGGAAACAGTCCACATCAAGTCGGTTTGTATGCACCAGTTTCAAGGCATTAACTTCTATCTATATTTCAGGTTTCTTTTGTTTTTATCTGGATCTCTTTCAGGGGGGAGTTATGCCCCAAAGCAGCGTAGAAACAATTATCGTCAGCTGCTATTTAATATTCCAAAGACTTATATCCACAGGTTACTTAGCAACCACGGAAGGGCACAGCTCCCAGTGAAAAAACACCTTGGAAGTTCTTACCAAACTGTGAGCCTGCACAGCACGATGGCGGGGAGGCAGGAGCTGAGGGCAGAGGTGGGGGGACAGGAAAGCGCTGCGAGCCTAGGTCGGAATGTGATTTAGGGCAGGCAGCAAACCTACAAAGGCCGAGATGCCTTCCAGGTGAGAACACGCCAGGAAACAGCCTCCACACACACAGAGCTGCATTTTTCTATCCCGTTTGGGCACACTGAGTGTCTCCACCTTCCCTCCCCAAGCACAAGATAACACGCCAGCTCTCTGCTGAAGACACAGTGAAAAGGAAGAAGAAAAGTGACTGAGATGCTGCTTTCAGACCTGAAGTAATTTCACTAGGCTAAATTCCAAACCCGGGGGGGATTGGGGGTGGTGGGGGGAGAGAGAGAGAGAAGGACCTTAAAATTGAAGCACTGACCCCAACTTTAACCAGAGCTTCAGGTCTAGAAACAAGCCAGGTTTTGTGCCCCCCCCCCCCCCCCCCCCCCCGACCCTCTCTCTTTCTTAATGTGTCTGGCTGACTGTCTCTCCCCTTTGGCTGGGGTGCATACCAAGTAAATTAGGTGAATCTCAGCAAATGCTTTTCTTCCTTTGAATGCCTGGTGAGCTTGTTGGGAAAAGTCATTTAAGTCACTTAGAACAAGCCCATGAAAAGTAAAACTCAATTCCGAAATAAGAGTGTAACTTAGAGCTTAAAAAATAAATTAAATAAAGGAAACATTAAAAGATAAATGGAGCAGGATGTTCTTGGGCTGAGGTAATCTGAGTGGAAAGGGAAGGAGGAGGGTCACGTTAATAAATGATTAAAAGGCCTTAACAAGGGCCTATCAGGTTGACCGGGAAAGCATGCTTCTCCTCGGCGCCTCTCCCAGACCACCTTTTTCACATTTGTTCTCGATGCTGATCAATATGGTTTTCATTTGCTGATTTCCATAATGCCATGTGGGATCTGCCAGCCTGGCCTAATGAAGCTAGAAGGAGCTGGAGTCACTTGAACATTCTCGCCTGCATGACCGTCGCCGGCTCTCCAAATGCCTGTTATCTGAAAGCCAATATTTTTCTTTTGCTTATTGACAAATCCCAGAGGTGTTTGCCCCTAGACAGATGTAAAAACTCTGCCTTTGGTGGCAAATTTAAATGGAGATTCAAGCTAAATATTGCATTTTTTGTAGGTATTTTTCTTTTTTGGGGGGTAGGGTAGGGAGGGGACACCACTCTTAACCTATAATTTAAGCTTGATGATTAAGTAGAGAACACACGATTTAAGTGTGAATTATCAATTTCTGAACACAAAGGCTCACCTCTGTTGATAATGCAGTAAATCACAAAGAATAAAGCACAAATACTTTACGATGCCACCAAAGCCTAAGGACATATTTACTGCCCCGATTCAAGTTTTTCAATAAATATATCAATTTCGTTGATCCACACCTATTTGTCTCTGATAACTTTCACCAAAATTCATAACAAGCTGTATGCTTATTAATTTTTGCTTCTATCAGAGTTTCTCTAATCCATGCTCTAGGATGGAGAATCATCTTTTATTATATGTAAGCATCTTAAACTTTTTTTTCCTCATTGTGCAGTAAAATGAACTTGTTGAGGTTATCTTACGCAAGTGAGCCATGCACACACCTTTCCTGATGCCTGAACTATATCGTTAAAAATTCTCTGTCCTGTTCATGGGTCACTTTTCCCAAACTCAAAAGACAATTTCAAGGAAAAGCGCAGATAGAAATGAGTATTTTGTGTTTTGCAAGCCAAAAACAAACAAAACAACAGTTACATTCAATCAAAAAAATATTTCAAATTTACGTTTGGTGCCAGTATCTTCATTCACAAAAATTGCATTCCTTTTAACATATAAAAAACAAATATTCTAGTGAGTAATCCAAGTCATTTTAGATTCTCAAGAATATTATGGGGTGGCGAACACACAATTCGACATATAGATGATGTATTATACCTGAAGCCTCTATAATTTCATTTTATTAACCAACATCACCCCAGTTAATTCAATAAAAAAGTTTAAAAGAAAGCTCCTTTAGACAAGAATGCCACATGTTTCATTTAACACCATTCCCAGCACCTCGATTAATTAACCACAAATAATTTTGTGGTGTGACAAATTTGAGTGCTGCTCAATAAGTAGTACTACTCTTTCTCTTACTTATTTCCTTTAACTTGGTTCAGCATTTACTTGAGAATAATTTCTGTTTATAGACACTTTCCTATAAACAAAATACAAATATATATCTATATGGTGGGAAAGAATCATTATTTTGATGGTCTTGAAGATCAATAACACCTTGTATATGTCTTTCAAAATGATAAATGTGTTTTCCTAATGTATTTTTAAAGACCCATTTAGCTTAATCAGTCAATAAATTCAAAATACCTTAAAGAATAAAAAAGGATATTAAAATTGGTGGTAGCAGTTTTGTCCTAGAACTATGAAAACAAAGTCACAGAATTTTGCCAAGAAATCTCTCTGAGTTCTCTCAAAAAGGTGAATGTGTCATGGCTGAGTCAGTGCCCACAGTTTTATAAGTAGTTACATCTCTAAATATTCATTTGCTCCAACCCTCATTTCACAAACTCTGTTTTATTACACAAGTGTTCTTTATTGTTTTCCTTTCCTTTCCTTTCCTTTTCCTTCCTTTTTCCCTTCCTCCCTCCCACCCTCCCCTCATCCCCAAATGGTCATGCAGCATAGGGCGTGGCTGGCGCAAAACAAAATAAAACAAAAGAAAAGCAACAGGACAACTATCTAAAGGAAAGAAACTTCAAGAGAACATAGTGGTGCTAGGGCAGTGGTCGGCAAACTCATTAGTCAACAGAGCCAAATATCAACAGTATAATGATTGGAATTTCTTTTGAGAGCCAAGTTTTTTTAAACTTAAACTTCTTCTCACGCCACTTCTTCAACATATACGTGCCCAGGCCGTGGTATTTTGTGGGAGAGCCACACTTAAGGAGCCAAAGAGCCGCATGTGGCTTGCAAGCCACAGTTTGCCGACCACTGTCCTAGACTCTAGCCCTTCTGCGTCTCTTCTCTTAAACAATGGATTGTGGCCTGTTTATTCTCCTTTCTCACGATTCCTGTATCAGCAGTGAAAGAACACTAAAACCATGAGACCTTTAAACTATCTAGTTTTAGAACATGGATTGTTCGATTTTGTTGGTGGTGGTGGGTGGCTGTTAGCTCTTTTGGAAAACAGCAGCAGCTATGCCAACAAATGGGAAGGCAGAAGTTCAGACACCACTGGGTTACTAAAGAATCTAAAAAATGCTGTTGAGTTCTGATATAAAAGTTAATAATGAGGTACACAGTGATGTCTAGGGGGAAAAAACAACAACAAGAAAACAATAAACCAACACAAGGGTTCTAAGGGCATACCGTGGTGGAGAGAACGCATTTCAGGAACCTTTCTCTGGGGCTCTGAGATTTTGGGCTTAGGATAAAGTTAAAGAATGAAGAACACATCAGACTATCTTATGAATTTTCTCTTATGAATTTCATATTAAGTAAACAGGAAATATCACATTATATTGGTCGGGAGGGGCGGCAGGCTGTGAGGTCAGACCCTTTAAGCACGCAGTCATCTGTTTCCCTCCAATATTCATAATAAAAACAATGATGTAGCAAGAAGACCGAAAGGGTCATGTTGCCTAGATCTGAGAAAGACAGGAGTGAGAGTCTCAAAGTCTAGCGGAACTGGTAGCAGACTCCCCTACAGGAGACTTAGCTACTAACATTTTGCTTTACGTAAGCCATAATTACCACACTGAGAGGCAGGATATCCTCCTACATGAGAGCATGATGGTAAGAACAGGTTAGCCAGAAGAGCTGAAACAAGTCTCCCTCTCACTGAAGATGGATTCACAGTCAGAAAAGCCTTCTAAAGGGAGCTCCTGAGTGGGAGGGCAGGAAAAACCCACTCTTATTGGCAGAAGCTACAGGAAGAGGAAGAGAGTTCCCTGTGCGCTTGACAAGAGAGGGGAGAAAACTACTACAGTTCCTGTGGGCTTTAGTGAGCTCAGGAAGATGAGAAAACCTGTGAGTGACAACAGCATGCTAGAAGAACAATTTTAACAGAAGGAAGAAGGAAAGACAGCACGAATAACAATGGTTCAATAATGAGGAAACAATAAATCTCCGAGGCTGTTTGGAGATCTTTTGGCTCCGATGAGGCACCCTTACTTTTCTCTGCTTTCGTGGTCGAGGGAGGTGTGCCCACCGAACTAGAGGAAAATGAACAGGCAGCTGAAAAACAGGGATCGTTGGCTTTTTGGTTCTTTTTTAAAAAAATATAACCGCAAGATTGTACACTCTTCATAATAAAATGAAACATAGGGAAGCTTAGAATTGGATCACTTGGCCCTTTCTCCTATCTCCTCCTCGCTGAACATGCTCACCATGTCTTACCAGCCAGCGCTCTCTGAGGCCTGCAGCGGGGCTCCATGCTTTCAGGCCTCAGCACATCCTCTTTGGAGATGTAGCCTTTCTCGAGAAAGTCAACTTGGGTCTACCCACCACGGCGCCTCCACTTCCTGTCATAACAGCACTTTCTGTGGGCATACAGAGGACCCTAGCCCTCTGGCACTGTCACTGTGTGGGGCTGGCGCTTGCCACCCTTCTGCCAGGACATTCAGCAGGTCTCGGGAGCGGTCACCATGTTTGCAGAGGCACCATCAGCAGCGACGGCTGTGCTCTACTGACTTCCCACTGTATCCACAGCACTGGCACGAGGGCCTGGAACCGAGCAGTCCATCAAAATATGGATGCTGAATGATGGATAGCTTGGATTTGCACATGTCCCTCACGTGTGTGTGTGTGTGTGTGTTTTGAAGTAGCAGTAAAATCTAAAAAGTAGGAGAAGCAGGAAGAAGCAGTAGCAGTAGCGGCAGCAGCCGTGGTCACAGAGCCTAAGGGGCAGGCAGGAAGTGCAGGTGGAACCCAGTGGCTCCAAGTGGCTGCACAGAAACCTGCGGCTCGGGGGCCTTATCAGCAGCAGAGACTCACTCTCCTTCCGCAGGGTCCCAGGGAGAAGCAGGTTTGAGCAGGGGTGGGAAACCAAGAGCGTGAGCCAGGGGAGGATTTATGGCCAAGGTTAGCGAGTGAGGAATGAAATGGCGAGGTGAGGACCTTATTAGGAGAGCGAAGGTCAGGACCAGGTCGGGATGGGTTAAGAGAGAGGAGCCCCGTCACGGGCAGGACTGGCTGGTCGAAGACTTTCTCACCGGGCCCCAGCTTCCTCTCCTCGGGAATACCGGGGGCCGCGCCTACTCGTTGGAACTGACACAAAGGAAACCCAGGGGTGATCCGTAAGTGCGGGTCCGTGCGGGGAGCTGAGAAACGGGTCTGTCGAAGGCAGATGGAGGATTACGATGTCCTTTTGCGTCTCGATCTATTGGAAACGCTACGCGGGCAGCGGGCTTCCTATCTCTAGAACAGGTAGGACTCTGACACGCATCGCGTAGGTAGGATTGCTCTCATTTCCCAGTCCACGTGGGTGGCTGGTTATTATTTTTAATGTATTCCCACTTCAATAAGTCATAAATAAGCTTACCTATTCAAATGACCACAATAAATGATGAGAAATAGCAACGGCGACCCATAAGCAGCCAAGGCCCAGAAGGCAACACTTAAAACATAAATTGCCAACAGCGAGCTGATCAGGTTTCATAAATCAGGGCAGCACTGGCCCTCCAGAGTGGGAAGGAGAGCCCCAGTAATTGCAGCCTTCTGTCTGGGCGCATACTGTAAAAACAGCCACAGTAAGCACTCCTCCCGGCCAATCAATAGGCTCCTATTAACCTCCTGGCCAATTACAGGATGATTGGCTAAGCAAACAAAGAATTATTGGCTGTTTAGCTGGGACTTTATTCAGGCCCCTCTCTTCCCCTGTTTCTCATTCTGTTCCTCCTCTCCTCCCCCCACCCCCTTTCCGTTAGGGGAAAAAAAACACACACAAAAAAAACCCATCTGCAAACACCTGATATTCATCTAAGGCCCCTTGCAGTTGTACAGTCTTGTTAAATTGTTACCACCTTTTCCACAAGCAGTTTTGGCAATTAACCTCATGGCCAGGGACTTCAAAGAAAACAACTGTTGAGTTTAACCTCTCCAAGCTACCATGGATTCTTTTATGATTTTCTCCTGAAACACTTTCATCCAGAGAGAGCGAGAGAGGGAGGGAAAAAATAGGCAGACTGATAAAACTCATGTTTGTTTTAATATTTGGTTAATTTATTAAGAAGACAAGCGCTTCGGACATTTGCCTTGGCGCGGAGGGCCTCCTGCTCAGAGCCTCCGCAGCGCGAGGTTTCCCTTTAATTTACATGCCCCGCACATGTGTGCGCCTCGGCTCCGCCACAAATCCTGCATTTGCTGGAATCCCAGGATTTGATACATTTGACCCCCTCTTGCCCCTGTTCGCAAATCTCTCATGTGTTTCTCAACACTGTTTAAAAGTTCAGAACGGAAAAAAAAATGCATGTAAAATTAATGCTAAGAACCAACGTCGCCATTAAAAACCTATTTCCATTTTATACTTTTTTTTTTTTTTTGGCCCGCATAGATACACTTCTTACATTAAAAGCAAAGGCTAATCCCCAACTCTCATGAGAATAAACTACTGGCAATAAAGATCAGAATATATGACTGAACAAGCCGTGCGATCCTTCTGGGGGAATCCTTGCGGCCTACGTGTTCCGCTGCAAGTTCTGCGGCGCGGCCAGCTTTTCACAGCTGTGGACGGTGACGGCGGCGGAACGCGGGCCTGTGGAGGTGTGCTAGCGGCTTCAGGCCGCAGAGTTCACGTAGAGTGTTAACAAAAAGCGATGAGCCAGGTACGAGACCCCGAGAACTACCGGTTTCTCCTCGCCCCGGCAAGGCCGGGCCTTGTAAAGTTGCCACTGATGCTGTGGCCGCTCTTAGTGAAACCGAAGAACCTTGCTGCTCTTCTGGAAGTACCAAGAGGTTGAAATAATAAATCTGCAGCAAAGGCAAGAGGGCTTTCTGTGTGATATTTACAGCCACCGATACCTTCATGCTATAATTAATGCCCCCAGCGCCATAAATAACGGTCCTCTGGAAGATGAGAACTCTGGTACGGTCTACACGATGGGATCGTTTTTTGCGAAGGGCCCGGCTGGGACTGGACGGCACTTTCCCGCCAGTCCTCCCCCCAGCACCACTCCCGCCAGCCCGGGGGCCGAGCCAGCAGCACGGTGACACTGGGTTTTTTTTTTGGAGGGAGACCGGTCTGGGGTAGAATTCCACTTTTGCTACTTCTGAGCTAGGGTGAAAGAGGGGAAGTAGGAAGAACTGTACCTCCCCTGTAGGGATGCGGTGAGGATGAAATGGGATTGAGGACAGAATGTAAAAGCCACCAACTTTTTTTTATGTGGCTTGTACTGCTTTGAAAATCACCATAAAAAATGTGAATTTCCTGTCTCTCTGGACTAAATGGAAGGTTTGCCGACGCCAAGCCCACATTTCTGCGGGGCCAACGTGGCCTGAAGTAGGGGGAGCCACCTTGCAAATGCAGGTAATTTGCTAGAGCCCCATGCAACACGGGGGTCAGCTCACCTGATTTCTGAGTTCTCTCTGAAACATTTAAGAGAGAGATTGGAACACTGTCCAGCACAAAGTGCGTGGTACCTAGTACTCAAGAGAAAGTAGGCACACTGCCGAAACCGGTTTGGCACAATGGATAGAGCGTTGGCCTGCGGACTGAAAGGTCCCAGGTTCGATTCCGGTCAAGGGCATGTACCTTGGTTGCAGGCACATCCCCAGTAGGGGGTGTGCAGGAGGCAGCTGATCCATGATTCTCTTTCATCAATGTTTCTAACTCTCTATCCCTCTTTCTTCCTCTCTGTAAAAAAAAAAAAAAAAGAAAATCAATAAAATATATTAAAAATAAATAAAATTAAAAAAAAACAAAACAAGAAAGCAATCTGTCCCGCGGGCCCTCTCCCTCCCCGCCCCCCAATAGAAAAAAGGGGCACTCTGCATGATACCAACCCTTCCCGTTTAAAAAAAAGTAGGCATACTTTATTATTTCCACCTCTTGGTACTTCCGCCAAGTAAACTCAGTGGGAGGAGGTTTCATGTATATAGCGATTCAACATTTTATGCAGCACAAACTACATCAAGGTCTGGAAATTTTACAAATTTTTTTTTTTTTTGTGTGTGTGTGTGTGTGTGTGTGTGTGTTTGGAAGGTTCAGAGAACAACATATGCAGGTATATGACTTCAGAACCTCCCAAATATCCCCACTGGCCTACCATTCCTAGCGCACTTACTTCTCATGCTGCTTCTTCTGGAATTTAGCACCTACCATCGCCTCTTGCTATTTGAATCCCCAACCAACGAGTGAGATCCTCAAGGGCGCATTCCCAGAGCACTGCTGAGCATAAAAATACCTCTCTGACAAGAACCATATGATTTCAATCATATGTGGGATAGAAAACAGAAAGGAACAAACCAACAAAACAAATAAAGCTACGGACACAGACAACAGTATGTGGTTACAAGAGGGGAAGAGCTGGGGGTGGGGGTGGAGAATGAGAGGGTTATGGGGGTCAACTATATGGTGACAGAAGAAATCTCAGACTATGAGTGGTGAGCACACGACAAAAATACAGATGATATACAGATCGAACTTTCCACCGAAGATGTATGTCATGTTATTAACCAATGTCACACCAATAAGTTAACGACTTACTTATATGATAAAGATGATTTAAAAATACCTCTCATTCAGACAACTCGGGAATTGGCCAGCCTTAAACAAGGAAACAGGTGGGTTATACTTCAGAAGAATACTTGTTTTGAGGCAGAAATCTGTTTTAATCTACTTTGATATAAGAAACATCCATAATTAGGAAAGTTGTATACAACTAACTGTATGCAAAAAGGTGTTGCGATGCTTTTGTTTTCTTTAGTAAGTGAAAGCTATCTCGTGAAATAATATTGAAAACATAACCAGCTTCACTGACAGTTCACAGACCCACTTCCAATTCAGGGTAATCAGACATCCTGAGTTAGTGGGATCCAAATTCGGGACCTGATTACGTTATCGCGCATAATCCCCCTTCTTTTTGGCGTGACGGTGTGGGTTACAGGGAAAGCAATTGGGAAACAGAGTCAGAGGAAGAGGAAAGCCTAGAATCCAGATCTGCCTCTCTCACTCAGGACTCTGTCACTGTAACTTTAATTACAAAGCCATGAAAACAACCTACCAATTTGATTAGGTCATTGTAGCCATCTGGGCGAGTGGGGAGCGGATAGCAATGCACCTCAGAGGAGGTCGGTCGTTTTTAAACCATCTGTACTCGACAGCAATTTTCAGACTGACCCAAACTGGCACACCAAGTGCCGAGGTGACCTTGTGCCGGGGGACGGCGACGCGCCAGCTGTCTGTCTGGGTCGCCTGCGCGGAGGGAGAGGGGCCCTCTGCGGAGGGGGCGAGGGGCTTGCAGAGAAAAGGACAAAAATATGTCTCTCCCGAGATGATACAAAGGCAACCTCCAATTCCAGGAGCATCTTAGCAGCCGCCAGGGAGGCTCTGGCAGCTTCTGCAACCGAGTGGCCTGGGTTGAATTTGGGGAGGAGAGGGGGCGGGGGGAGAGAAATGAAATATGTCATGTACATGAAGTTCGAATCAAACCTAAAACGGCCTCTGTCCACTCTCGTTAAGAAAACGGAACTCTGCGGAGAGGAGAGCGATTTCCTGGCCATCCTCACGGCAAGGCGGGTCTTGTTGCTTTTTTTAAAAATTCTGATATTCTTTGTTAAACCTACGTTTACCAGGAAAGGAAGGGGTCTGTGTGCCGAAGACGGAAGGACAAACTTTGAAAGTAACCTTCCCTGACACGGGAGTCTGCTGCCCTACTGTACAGTTCAATGAGCCCGCACAGATCAGCGAGATGGCTGGAAATGCCTCCCCGCCGCCTGGTTTCCATCTCCCGGTCTGTGTACTCAGCAGAGTGTGAAGGGAGCCTCTCTTCTCCTCAGAACATCTCTCCCCACGGCCCTGCCCCGGCCCCCGCCCCCCTCGCCGCAGCCCCTGCAGCCGAGAACAGGAACTGGAGCAAATGCTTTTGTGAATTAAGAGATCTTGGGAGCGTAAATTTGGGCAGGCTGCTCCTTTCTGCGGGCCAGCCCCCGCTGCTGCCCCAGGATGTGAACTGTCAGTTTGCATAGCTGGTGATGAGTTGCAGAACCATCAGCAAAGGTGAAGACGGCAGAAACAAGAGAGATTCGAGACTGGTGGAAATCATTTCACAGGGAAAATTTCAGCCATCAGTGGGAGGAAGCTTTGAAAAATGCTGCCATTTCCGAGTCAGAATGAAGGAAAAATTAAATTACTGCCGGTGAGGCGAGCCAAAGTTGCATCTCCCTCCAGGGAGAGTTTTGATAATGGTAAACATTTGACAGCTGGCCTGGAGTTGTTATCTTGTTCTAACAGTTGTTATGGTCTAAATGAATATTTCTGATAAGGGAACAGAGAGAAAAATGGAAGCACTTTGATATTTTTTTATGTCTTAAACCTTGTGGTAGGGAGCCAAACAGGTTTACAGCCTTTTGTCACCGAGGGCCTCCTCTCAATGCCGTAATGACCCCCGGGTCTGGAAATCGTACCGGTGTTATTATTTCCGTTCATCTACATGAAATTATTCTTGGATGTGAATTAACTTAGTAAGAAATTCTCTTGAACCGTTAGTGTCCTTGGCCTCTCTAAAACAACCCCCATAGTGGCCGTGGAGAAGGGGAAACGATGCAGGGTTAAGGTACGCAAACGCGAAAGCTGAGCGGACAAGCCACCTGCCCAGGAGGGCTGTGTTACCATCAGTGCGCTTTTCAGCGATGGAGGATGAGACATTATCAAATTTTAATCTCGCACAGGTTTCACCATTTTATGAAGAACACCGGGCCAAACGTTTCCGAAAGGTAACGTGAATAAAGTAGCCGGCACGTTAGACTCGGAAAGGACGGCGTGCGGGGTGCCTGCGGGTTTGCGCCAGCAGAAGAGGGAGCGGGCCCGGAGGGATGGTGGTCATTATAAAGCCCTGCTCAGTCCCCGTACACAGCACGAGGAAAGGAGCGTGAGCTGGTGTCTGGACGAGGAAAGGAGCGTGAGCTGGTGTCTGGAGCGCTCCGGCCTTCGCAGGCACTGGCTCCAGGGTCCCCAGTCACATGGAAGACTCGGAAGAGATGGGAGGAAGTCCAATTGCCTACTATGGTCCTGAGAATACTCTAAGCCTTTTTTTCTTTTTTTATTCTTTTTTTTTTTTTTACTGAATGTATTGAGGTGACATTGGTTAATAAAATTATATAGGTTTCAGGAGTACAATTCTATAATACATCTTTATATTGTACTGTGTGTCCACCACTCAGAGTCAAGTCTCCTTCCATCACCACTTATCCCTCCGACCCCCTTTCCCTCTGGAATCACCATACTGTAGTCTGTGTCTCTGAGGTGTGTGTTGTTGTTTTTTTCTTTCCTTAGTCCCATCATCTTTTTCACCCAGTCCTCCTGCCCCTCTGACAGCTGCCAGTCTACTCTCTGCATCTATGAGTCTGTTTCTATTTTGTTTGTGAGTTTATTGTGTTCATTCGATTTCACATATAAGTGAAATCATATGGTAATTGTCTTTCTCTGACTGGCTTATTTCATGTAGCATAACATTCTCCAGGTCTACCCATGTTGTCCCTAAAGGTAAGATTTCCTTTTTTTTTTTTTCTTACGACTGTGCAGTATTCCATTGTGTAAATGTACCATAGCTTTTTTTTTTTTTTATCCATCTAGTTTTTAAAAAAGAATACCTATACTCCTCAATGTACTCTGCCCCTGACATTCTACTAGAGTTTACCAATGACCAAGCAGAGAACCGTTTTCCCCTGGAATAAACAAAAACATAGAATATTTTCAAAAGATTTTTGTAAAATTTGGGCTTTAATTTTATGCCTAAATATAATTGGTCTAATGTCATGTGAACTCAGTATTTAGCACTGAGAAACAAATCCACTGAGCATCTGCTCAGTGCTATGAACAGAGACGATTCAGTTGAAATCCTCAAGCAACAGGAAGGAACACCTGGGGAATTAGCCCAGGGAATCAGTCCATCTAGCATTATGCCCTAACCAAGGGAAAACTTTACCCAAAGTCTTTCCCTATTTTTCTTTAAAAAATAAAGAAAGACAGAAAATCAACCTTTATTCCTGTATTTGTGGGAAGTAAGAGTTTCATTATTTCCATCTCCCTTCCCCCCCCCACCCCAGGGACTCTGCCCTGCCTTAATATGAAAGTATATAAATCGATATTAAAGTATGGTATTTTGAGAATGTTTCAAAGTAAGGTCAAACTGGTGTTAAAAACCCTACTAGTGAAGGCTAAAATAACAGTCTGGCTGAACAGTCTTAAGTGCAGCTGACTCCAATTACTAAGGACATCCTAGCAATTTTTTTTTTAATTTTTTTTTTTAACCAACGAGAACAATGCAAGCCAAGTCTTGGAGTTGAAAACTAATGTCAAAGAGAAGTTTCTCATAAGAGAAATGAGATAAATTATACTAATGCTGCAGCCATATCGGCAGCTGACAACTAACATCACTTTCAGCATTGGAAAAGTTGAGATCTTTCTTTAGCAAATAATCAGAAAAGGAAATGAAGGACATTCTGAGAGAGAGCAAATGCTAGGGGAAAAAATTCTCCTTTTGACTAAAACATCCAAGAGAATTTTGCATAAGAAAATATGTACGTAATCGAATCATTGCAAAATCATGAGAACGGTGCCTTCAAATAAAAATGTAAAAGCATTATGAAGAATTTTGAGCATTCACCAAAATAGAAAGAAGAATATCATAAACCCAGGCATTCATCGCACAACCCTAGAACCATCAAACCATGGCCAATCCTGCCCCTCCCACCTCCAGTTCCTCCTCTTACATTATTTTGAAGCGAATCCCAGGTGTCAGCAAATCAGACAGTTCTTCCAAGCATGTTATTCCAAACGGATGGTCTCTTTCTGCCTCCACCTCTGCCCACAGAATCAATGGTTTTGATGACTAACTCCCTGCTCCTTACCCTCATCTGGAGGCTGTTCCTAGTACAGTTACTATCCAATGCACTATGTGAATTGGGTGACTAGAGACCCTTCCCAGGTACACAGGACTTGATTTTACATGAGAGCTGATGACCTCCATATACCCTTCCATTCTTAAAATTCTATGACTCCTCTATGCAAACCTCCACTTGGGACCAGTATTTGACCATTACCCAAACTGGGATCACATCATCCAGCATCAAGGAAGGAACATGGATTAAGGAAGGACAGGAAGTCCTCACCTAAAGTCATCGACAGGTTCTTGGAAGCCAACTTTAAGCAAAATGACATCTAACCAAACCAGTGTTTCCACAGGCAAACTCCACACAGACATGACTCCGCTGAAGAACAGAGGTGTTTTTTTGTGTGTGTTTTTCTCATCAACATTATAACCAAACGATGTAGAACAAAAGGATGTTATCCAAGGACCTGCAGGAAGTGGTTAAAGCATCAGCTTCAATCACACATTTTCTGGCTTTATATTGGGCTATCCCCATGACTATGCGTCCTTGGATAAGTTACTTAATGTCTGTGTGTCTGTCCCCTCATCTCTAAAACTGGAATAATAACTACCGCAAAGAACTCTCGTGAAGATTACATGAAATAATATGTAGAGAGTACTTAGCCAAGAACCTTAAAATAAGTGGTTGCTCACTTTTTAAATTAAGGAGGAGAGTCTGACATTGACAAATATCAGTGATGAGAAGGGGTATTTATATCGTGAAAGGGATGACATGAGGGAGGAAATGAGGGTGTAAAAAAACCCAAAAAACTCCATTTTTGTAAATTGTATCTTCCACCAACTTCTTTGAAGAAATTGAGTGTCTCAGTATTACTGTTTAATATGAGCTTTCAATAAGCTCACAATCTAAAACACAGGTGATTCAACCTGTTCATAATTGTCAGTTCTTAAAAATAATAAAAATAATAAAAATAAATAAATAAATAAATAAATAAAATCAGAGTGCCCTCGGCGGTCCCGGACCTGTCTCTGGCTCCAGCAGTGTTTGGACAGAACAGTCCCAGGGCCACCCCTTCGTCCAGCCTCCGGCCACTCTGCAGTGTCTTATCCAGTCACCACCCTCAGAACCACCTCTGAGACCAGCCAACACCCTGCTTTGTTTTTTCCCCTCTACCCTTCCTCCTTATTGCCGAACAACCATGAGCTCCCACATTGGTCCGGATTATCCCACCGAGGTGGAGGTGCGGCCCATCGCCTGGCCAGCCTGCGGCGGCCTCCCGCACCTACCTCTCCCCGGGCCTCTCCCCGGGCCTCTCTGGCCCCCGAGGATGTGGCTCCGGGCGGTGGGCCGAGGGGCCGAGTGTCTCTTAAAGCTGCAGCCCCAGCCGGTGGCCGCATTTCCTTCCAGGCCGTGCCGAAGCCTCCCAGGATGAGTGGGCAACCTCAGGGCGCCACGGAAGCCGCCCTGGCCCTGGAGAGGAGCCTGAACCAGGCCCTTTGGAACTGCCTGCCCTGGGTTCTGCTGTGTTTCCCCGAAAATAAGACATCCTCCAAAAATAAGACCTAGCGCATGGAAAGATAAGACATCCCCTGAAAATAAGACCGAGCGCAACTTTGGGAGAAAAAATTAATATAAGACACTGTCTTATTTTCGGGGAAACGGTACCACGAAGACTGTGACTTCCTGGAGAACCACTTCCGGGGTGAGGAGATGGAACTCATCAAGAAGGGCGACACCTGACCCACCTCCGGAGGCTGCCAGCCCCCGGGCTGGGCTGGGTGAGGATCCCTTGGAAAGGCTCTCCCTCAAGCCCGACTAGGAGCCTTAGGAGCCCAGGCCTCTGAGGGGCTCCTCCCTAGTCCCGCTGGTGTCTGGCTTTGGCCTGAGCCTCTCCCTGAAACCACTAGCCATTCCTTCCACCGCTCTGAAGCCCTTCCCTATGCACGGGACCAAATGGGAACAATAAAGCTTTTTGCAGGGGGGGGTGGGGGGGGGCGGAAATCAAATGTCTCATACACAAATGTGAAGGGCCTTGGTTGAAGTGTAATATTTCTATACCATTGTAAGGACTCGGGGTGGAGGGGGACGAGCACTCACTACTTGTCCCAGTGAGCCAGACAGAGAGAGCAAAGGGGAGGGATGGTGCCGTAATGAGAAGTGGCAGTGGCGGCAACGGGCCGTCCCTTGGCTTCATGCCTACGCCATCTCAGTATTATACTTCGGGGAAAAATCACTCAAACGAATAAAGGACACGGGGAGGCATGCTTTTTGCTTAACGTTTGTCAGGACACTTGTGGATCAGGACAAAATGTACTTTAAATCATGCTCTACCAAACCACTACATTACAGTCTATAATGTGCCCTGGGCCATTTATAAGGAGAAGAACTGAGAGGAAGGTTTTATGCAAGAACTATATGCCTACCTATTCATTAAAAAAAAATCACAAACTAGAAGCTTTTCACTGATTTTTAATGAGTATTCTTTTCTCTTTCTTTTCATTCCAAGCTGATATATAGGTTATGCTACGATGGCCAAATGCCAGAGTTCTATTTCTCCAGGAAAAGGGTGGGAGAGAGAGAAAGGGGGGGGGGGGGAGGAAGGAAGGAAGGAAGGAAAGAAGGAAGGAAGGAAAGAAGAAAGGAAGGAAGGAAGAGCAACTTTTATAAATCAAGTCTCTGTTAGTGTGATTACCTGGTAAATGTCTGATTGTGATAGCCACTGCCCAGAGCTACTTTGCTTTTTTCTTTCCCTGTTAATTCTATCTGCTGCTAGAATAATCTTCTTCCTAAACTCATCACTTACTTACCGCAAACACTTTTCACTCCTCGTCCGCCCCCCAACCCCCAACTCCTCCACCTGCACTTCCGGTCACACCTGGTCCTAACCTCCCTGGAGAGCTGGGTCGTCCACAACTTCCCCTCCCATATCCTTTCCTACATATTCAGAGCAGACTCCCATTTGTCCCCAGATTAGTCCAGCATGTGTGCCTTTCTTTCTTGCCAACAGGAGTCCCTTTCCTCAATCTGTAACTATCAAAATCCTACCTCTTCCTGAAACTCTAGTTCAAATGTCATTCTTTCTACACAGCACTTTCTGATCACCTCGGTTGGAACTAATCTTTCCCTCCTGCGTACTCTACGGGGACTTGATCTGCCTTATACCATGGTCACTACAGGTTTATTTTTATCACCAGAATCCCAAGGTCCTGAGGAGCAGGGGGCATGCCTTTTCCTTAATTATACCCCTTAAAGCAGTGGCGGGGACTGTCCGGCCAGTGGTTGTATATGATGGCAAAACCATTTAGTCTGCCCCGCCAAGGCATTAGGGGTGAGTTAATTAAATGTTTGACCAAATATAGCAGGCTAATTTTTAAGCTGATAATTTGTACATCCCTTGAATGATATTATAAATATCCAAATGGCCCCTGGCAGAAGAGAGGTTCCCCACCCCTGCCTTAGAACTGGAGCGTGGTGACTCTGAGTCACACTGCACTGCGCTGCATATTTGAGATCGAGGAAACCGTCAATAATAGCATCACATCTTTCTGGGTAAGTATTCCACCCAGAAATACTTTGAAGGACATTTCTTCATTAGCTCACCGACTCCTGGATATGAGGGCTGTTGCCATAGACAAAGCCTCCACTGAGCCCACCTATCAGTATACAAAGAGAGCAGCCAATTCTCTCTCTCTTGACAGAGTGAGTGAAAAACTGAAGAAGAAGACACATGTGCACAGGGAAATACCAAAACCACAGCATGGAAACAGTGTTTGTGAACCTGTTGCAGCCAGATCCCAGACATCTGTTACCTCATCACACTTCCTTACAAAGAGCAAGGCAGGACATGGGGGAGGCAAAAAAATAGCTTAAAAATTATTTCCTTAAATCATCCAAATTGTTAGACTAGGTAACCATGAGGAGAATAACTTATAATCTGTACGAATGAATCTATTACTTCTTGGCTTTTGGGCCAAGACAAGTGAAGAATGCATCTATATTTTAAAACTTCAATCACTAGCAATTAATATAAGGTAAGTATTGGGGCAAAGTGAATGTAAGTAAAAAGTCAGTGATAATTCTTGAAGATCCAAGAATATTAAAACAGATGTCTGTCTCCATTGTAATTGAGTTGCTTTTCTTTTTTTCTTTTTTTTGAGACCTAATAAACTTAATGAACACATACAAGCAAAAGCATAAAATGGGTTTAACTATAACTTGCCAAAGATTAGAGCTAATGTAGGATGGTATTTGAAATGAAAATATATCAACTTAATGCCATTTTTCTTTTCTTTATCAAAATTAAAATATTATGGATATAAAAAGAATATTCCAAAGCATTGACTCTTCTGAAAATACTTAGCAATCTAATCAGAGAAGAAAAATTTTGTTACTTTACTGTTAAATTATTAAATGTAGTTGTCATTTGGGCCAAGAGCAAAAAAACAACAAATGTTTTAATAAAAAAATTCAAGAATTTCAACAAAGCAAAAGTCTCCTACTCAACCAATAATTCTTAAATACATAAAACAATCAAATACACCACATTTTCCACTTTATTCCTCGATGTCTCAACATTGCCCCTAAATGGATAATTTATTTTATCACTTAACACTCTAGTCAAGAGAAAAATTCAAAATGGCTTGCTAGGTGTTCATAAATGTTGAAGTAACAATACAATGTGAATGTTAACACACACACCCCTTCCCCCATAGAGCAATTTTATCCTTCTACCAATCCCATAGCTGAGGTAGACCAGTAACCTTTTAAATTGTACTGTGAAAGAAAATATCCCTACACTTTCTATATGTATTCACCGTGGGTAATTTATTCAATCTGAAGCCAGGGTCTCTGACCCCTAAGATATTTTCTGGGGTTAAGCTAAGGTTTGTGGTTTTGTCAAAGCTGAGATGTCTAAAGTTGTGCTATTTAAATGTCAATAAATTAAACCAATCAAAAATCCAGTTTCTCAGTTACATGAGTCACATGTCCAGTGCTCAATCGCTACACATGACTATCATACCGGACAGCACAGACTTACCACAGTTCCATCACTGCAGAAAGTTCCACTGCCCAGCACCGGTCAAAAGATGACCAGTCTTCGATCATATCTGCTTTAATGCCATTGCTTCAAGTCAAAGTGAAAGACAGAACTTTTTATTTCTTAGGCTAAATGTTAGATTTTTATAATGTTTCAGAATAGATATCCCACCACCTGAGGATCTAAGAACCTGGAAGAAAATAAAAAGTGGCCCTTTTGTGAACTCAAAGAAAACAAACTAACCCAAACAGCTACAACTACAACAAAACAAAAACCTATGGTCTACAGAGCATGTAGGCAGTTCTACTGATAAGAAACAGTGTTTGGCATTTTGAACAAAAACAATGCTCCTGCTATTTAGAAACTGCTCATATCTGCTACGCAAACACATTGTCTTTGATAGTTAAGTGCTTTTTCACTTAACCTGGAAGTTAGTCTTCTTGTGGCGAATATCTGACTTGTGGAAGCAACATGGTCCACCGATGCAAAGACAGGCTTTGACACCAGACAAGAGCAGACAGAGGCTTTTGAGCAAGTTACTGAATCTTTTTTTGTGTCTGCATTTACCAACAAAGAAAGAGGAAAAGATGAAGGCAACTCCCCAGGTCTGAAATCAGTATTAAATAATGTGTCTTTGGCATCAACAAGTATAGTACATGACACAATCAGTTGCTATGGCGATTATTCTGGAACACCAAAAAAACAAACAAACAAAAAAACCCCCACAATAATAACGTCACTAATAATAGCTGTTAGTAAACCATATCTTTATTAAAAACAGCCTCATTGAGATATAAATAGTACATCATACAAATCATCTACTTGAAGTGTATGTTCAAACGAATCAAGTCTTTTACTACATAATTCAATATTTACTCTGTCTACTCCGGGTTAGTGACTATGCAAGACACTGGGGCAGTGGTTCTCAAATGGGGACAATTTTGTCCACAGGGGACATTTGACAATGTTTGCAGACTTTTTTGATTGGCATGACTGGGGAAGAGGGATCACCTAGTATTTATTGGCTCGACCAGGTTGGAGATGCTGCTACACATCCTATAATGAACAAGACAGCTCCCACAAGGTAGAATTCTCCAGTCAAAAATGCCAATAGTGTTGAGGTTGAGAAACCCCGTATAAAAGAAAGTCAAAGAGACAATATCTGCCTTCCAAACGCTTACTGTCCAGGGAAGGAGTGGAAGGTGGGAGCAGAGTACAGGGTATTAGGGCTGCAGAGAAGGGCAGGGATGCTTAAGTCAAAATACTGGAAGACAAATGGGAATTTGGCAGGGATTTTCAGGGTGAGAAGGAATGATTTCATGCAAAGGGAATAACACGGGAAAATACTTAGATGTGTAGAAAGACGTCAGAGTGTAAGAAGTGCTAGTGGTTCAGAATGGTTAGTTCGGAATGGATAGAGCTCAGGCTGTTTTACCAGCAAGGAGTGGCGACAATGAAGCAGACAGGGTGCAGGAGCCAGTCATAGAGGTTTTGTATGTCATGCTAGGAAACAGTTTGGACTTGATCTTATCATCAGTGGTCAACAAAATTTTCTGTAATGAGCCAGATAGGAAGCATCATTAGGCCATATGGTCTCTGTTACAACTAACTCAACTCTGTGATCATAGCAAGAAAGCAGCCATGGACAATACATAAACGAAGGTATGTGGCTGTGGTGCATTAAAATGTTATTTATGAGCACTAAAACTTGAATTTCAATAATTTTCAGATTTAATAAATTATTTTATTTTGTTTCTACAAGTGAAAGTTTTTCTTTCATTCTTTCTTTTCTTTACTTTTCTTTTCTTTCTTTCTTTCTTTCTTTCTTTCTTTCTTTCTTTCTTTCTGTCTGTCTGTCTGTCTGTCTTTCTTTCTTTCATTCTTTGTGTTTTTTTGTTAATCCTCACCCAATGGCATTTTTCCATTGATTTTTAGATCAATGGAAAAATGCCATTGCCAAGCAACCAAGGCACATGTCCTTGACAGGAATTGAACCTACGATCCTTCAATTGGCAACTTGACATTCACTGAGCCAAACTGGCTAGGGTGTGAAAACCATTCTTAACATGTGGGCTGTCCATAAACAGAAGGTGACCGTAGTTGCCAAGCCCTGCTACGGCAACTACATGGGACTTCAAGGTGAGAAGGTAGCTGATCAGATACAAAACAGGGCATTTCTCTTGAGATCTCTGGAAGTACTGAGACTCTTCTAGCTATTCCTGCTAAAGAACAGATGGACTTGGGCCTAAATTTTGTCAATAGCTTGCTTTTAATACTTCCAATGAAATGGTATGCTAACTAAAGGATTAAAAATCTCATTTCAGGCTACTATGGTGAAATGACACTTACCTAATGAAGATATAAATTTCTTCATAATCAGTGGGCACTTGACCCTAAGATAATCTGATTTTGCAGCAAAGTCATCCTTAAACTGGCTCCCCAGTATGTGTACCTGAATTAAGCAAATTAGGGCTAAGTGACAAAAAGCACCAGCTATGAAGAAACAATTCCATATTTATAAACATCTGTTACAATGAAGGTATTATGGAGTACTTCATAGTGTCAATATGAGAAGTATGAAACAGGGTGCTTCACACACAGCTTAGTTGTTCTCACTATCTCAGATAGTGCAAACTACTGGAAACTTCTTACCTGTAATATGAAACTATTTTCAAAAGAGAAGTATGAGGACATGAATTCAATTTTTTTTTTTTTAATTATTGATTTTTCACAGAGAGGAAGAGAGAGAGATAGAGAGCCAGAAACATCGATGAGAGAGAATCATCGATCAGCTGCCTCCTGCACACCCCGCACCGGGGATGTGCCCGCAACCAAGGTACATGCCCTTGACCGGAATCGAACCTGGAACCCTTCAATCCACAGGCCGACAGCTCTATCCACTGAGCCAAACCGGTCCCGGCATGAATTCAATTTTTAAAAACAAAAATGTCACTTTTACTAATTTTTAAAAAAATGTTTTATTCAAAAGATTGCATGAGAGAAAGATAGAGATACTAATCTGGAGAAACCTTTGTTGTTTCTTCAAGATTCCAATTTCTTAATACTTTCAATAGCCACAGGGGTGTCCTACGATAACTAAAGCCCTTTGAAATCTAAACAACTGTCTTTTACATCTTTGATGTGGCCGACTCTTTATGAATAACTATGGTATTTCTTTGGGACACTAAACATATGTCAAAAGGATTGTTTTGGGGATTAATTTATCTGTTTATAATTTAGTTACATGGTCCCTAGTATACAGTATGTGCTCCATCGATGGTAGGCATCGTTAACTTGAAATGCTATTACAATCACAACTTCAGTTTCTCTCCAAATGTCTCACCATAATAAAGTCCTCCCAACTTTACATAGTTTTCTACAATTTAAGAGCCAAAAGAACCTAGAAATTGCAGCTCTCACCTTATATAAATGGACTGACTGACTGAAGACACACAGAAAGGTAGTGGAGCTTGGTATAGAGAGCGAAGGCTCGGGAGTTAGACATGCCTGATTTTGAGCCCGGGCTAACCAGCCTGCAAACTTCTGCCAAAACCTCAATTTCCTAATTTATAAAATAGGGATTAAATGAAATAACACTCATAAAGTACTGAGCACAGTGCCTAACACAGTTATTAAAAATAATTTCTGAGCGACACTGTTTATTTTGCTGCTTTGGAACCTAAGTGACAGCATGCCATTATAATTATGGGGTTTCATCTAAAGCTTTACTACACTGCAGGTACAGAAATACACAGACACATTTTTGGAGAACTGACGTTTTGCAAAAGGCAGCAAACTTTTTAATTTATACATGAGCAAATCAAGTGTTCCAAATGATATGCATTTCAAGTTATTGCAGATTATTTGTGAATTTTCCCCAACATATACTTTTAAGTCAATAAATGTTCACTATTATTATTGACCTTAACCTTCCTACTATGAAATTACATGTCCTTTGTTCATTTTTTGGAGAAGTATGCGTAAATTGCCCCAGTGTTGGTTCTGAACTTGACTCCTATCTAATTATACTAGCCAGCCACACTGGACTGAAGCAGACTATTTAAAATACTTATTTTCAAAAATAAACTAATTAATGAATTTAAAATTAAATACTTATTTTCCAAATCAAGCAAACACTACCTCTCACTTCCTGTGTGTGATTCCGTCAGGAGTGTCTCCCTCAACCTCACATTACTTCATAGCCATCCAATGCTTCAGTCCCTCCAACTCTGCTCCATGGATCCTGGGAGAAAATCGTGCCAAATACACCTACGAAATACTCTGTTAAATATTACACAGTAACGAAAGAAAGGCAGTGTTTTTACAGATTCCAGGCAGTTGTGGGCCAATGAACGTCACAGAAAGCAGCCTTCCAATTCATTTGCTTCAAAAGGCTGAGGAAATAGCCTATTTCCTGTCCCCTCTTGTCTATCTAGTTTCTCTGATGTGTTCCCAGATACTCAAAGAAAGATTCAGATATCCATGAAATCTTAATATGCCTGTCTGAAGCCAGGAAAAACAAAGAACCTCATGCCAATATGTAAGACCAGGACGAGACCATCAGTACTTGAGGGGGAATTCCGCTCGGTCTCAGAAATTACCAAGAGCCTTTCTTCCCCAGCTAACAGGGAAGTAATGTCAAATGGCTCAAATGTTCATGGAATTCTAATACCCCGGAGCACGATCCTGAAGTAATCCTACAAACTTGGCACTTAAGTCCAGCAGCCTAAATCATCATCTGTTTCCAGATGAGCTGCAGCCATTTTTGGCCTTTCCTACAGCCCGTGCTCTTGACATCAGTTAGCCTAGACTCAGCCCTTGACCTTGCCTTTAGAGTTGGAGAAGAGTTCAGAAGACCAAACTTCCATAGAAACAACCTAAATGTGAAAGGTTTCGCCCAAGTCTTCTCTCAATGAGTGCTCTTTAATCTTCCATGTTGTTGATCTTTAATCTCATATGTTCTTCAGAATGGGATAACTTCAAATTCTCCCTAAAACCCAGAAGCCTGAAGCTCATAATTCTCATAATTTATTGTTGTTGTTGCTTTTGTTAGTAATTTCTTTGTTTTTGTTTTGCCTTAAGTCAGAAGCAGAAATGCCAGGAAGACCAGAAGGGTGACTTCTACCTTTGTATCAGCTTTGTTCATTTGGTGAGATGTAAAGTGTCCCTTTGATTTTGGATATTTGAGAAGGCTCTCTAAGTACACTGAGGCCTTCTCCACAAGACTGAATCCCTTGATTGGATCAGAAACTATTAACCACTTCTGGAAATCAAACATTTCCGTGGGTCACATGAATCAGGGGTGGTGGCATTTCCTGAACTTTGCTTGGGCTCTTTGATATCTTCCTGCTAATCAATGTAGACCTGCTAAGGAGCTTCTACTGACAGAGTTCAAGGGGGTAGGCTCTCTCTTCTATTTCTAGTCTTTCCTTCCATGCACCTTGCCTCCTCAGCACTGAACACACTACGAAGCACACTAACCAGGTAGGTGCATAGTGCTTTGCTCTTGTTCTCCAAATACTCCATAGCTTCCACCATCCTTCATCCTTCTCCTTCTCTAAGTGTTCTGAATGTGGTATTTTGACCCTTCAATGTTGTTCAGAGACTCATTGCGTAAATCTGTCAGAAATCATCTATATCTTTAGCATTAATTCCAGTATTGGGGAATCTTCTGAAAGAAGGTAGATTTTGGTGAGGCTTGAGCAGGGCTGTGGATTACGGCTCCTGTAGCCACAGGTGATGGGACTACTGCTCTGGCAGATGCCCAAAGACCCAGGTCACGCAGTGGCGGGTATTTGCAGAGTTCCCACCCGAGCTCCAGCGATGCTGGAACGGTGTCCTTAGCTATGGGCATATACACTTGGTTTGGAACTTTTGACCTAGTTGTGACTAAAATGATCAAGTGAATGGAATTTGTGTGTTTTTTTTTTTCTACTTGGCATTTTGTCTTGTAAAAACAAGAAGCAAATTATAGGCACCTAACATCAAATTTAGTAAAAATCACTGAGGGGGTGGGTGGGTGGGTGGGTAAGTGGAGGGGGACCCAGAAGTGTGATTTAATGATCTGAGAAATTAGGCAAAATTGTCAAGTCTGAAGAATTTAAAAATGGTTATAGGTCAAAGCATTAAAAACTTCTCTGGCGATGGCGTGGCAGCACGGGGAACCTGGTGAGAAAGCTGCCAGGGGTTAATTGCAGCCCTGCGTGAAAAGCAGTTAACAAGTGAGAATTAGAACACCCAGGAGGAAAAGAAAAATGTTTCCAGTGCCATGAGAAATAAACAACAAAGGGGAAATATTTCCTTTGGCTGCCACCGCCTCCTTCTCCAGAGCTCCGAGGAGTGGCGCGGAATGCCAAGCTCTGGTTTTCTCTCCGCTCCCTCTGAAACATTTGTCTTCATTACCACTCTTTTTAATCAGGGCTCCTTCATGAGTGTTTCTGCTCAGCCCCCGAGGGGCGGCTCTGGTCTGCGATAAATCAGAATCCACACCGCAAGTCACTAATCAGCACTCCCGGGGAAAGAAAAACAGAGGCGGGCAGACCGCGATGCTGAAAAGGCCCGGGGCGCACGGGCCTGGAGGAAGAAAGGCCTCTGTGTCCAGATAATAAGCTGGTGAAGGCCGAGTAGAGCTCCAACGCTTAGGGTTTATTTTAAAATCTCAAACACCAATTTTTCACACGTAACCCCGTAAGAGCCTGGGGTAGGATTTCGTCTCCACCGTGTAAGATAGGTTAGGAGTTTGCTTACGGAGCAGTCATTTATACCCTGCAGCTTGAGGATTTCGACACCGAATGCAAAGCTTAGTAAGACCGAAGAAGAGCCACAGGAGATAAGTGAAAATAACAAGAGCTTTGAAACAATCAAAAGTCAGAAACTCTCCTTCTCACCTATTGTTTCAGTGAAGTCATTGAGAAATAAATGGAGCCCTCATCGCTCAGTGGCTGAGCATAAACCTATGAAACAGGAAGTTGTGGTTGATTCCTGGTCAGAGCATATGCCTAGGTTGCGGGCTCAAACCCCAGTTGGGGCGTGAGGGAGACAGCTGATCCATGATTGTCCCTCATCATTGATGTTTCTATCTCTCTCTCCTAGGTGATATTAATAAAAACGTATTTTTTTTTAAAAAAGAAATAAAACAAAAAATTCCAGATGAGAACTAATGTCTGTGATATGACTGTTACTTCACTTAAATGTAATCAGAGCCATAAACTTATAAATACTTTATATTTTTTTCACTGGCAATGATCCTAGAGTTACTCTAAGAAAAAGATTAAATGGACTTGCTAAAAGTCAGCTTAGCTGGTTAGTAGCAGTGTTTACTCTAGAATCTAGGATTCCAAACAACTTATAAAACGAGAGATGGCACACATGAGTCAAATACTAAATTGGCATTACTTACAGAAAGAGAACAGAGAGGAGTGGAAGGAGTCAGAAAACGTGGGCTCCAGTCCTATGCCCATCACTCACTGGTTTACCTTGGCTAAATCACCGAACATTCTGAATCTCAATTTCTTCATCTATAAAATGGGATTTATATCTTTCCAGAATAGATTATAGGGTCGATGCAATTCCTCGTACATTCAAAGTATTATTAAATTATTATAAATAAGTTTCCTGAGAACATTAATGAGCCAACAGGATTCAGATAAACACAGAAAAATCACTTTTCATAGGAAGATAGACCTAGATTATGGCAAAAAGTTCCAGGACTGTTGGATGCGCGTGTAGATATGAAATAGCCCTTTAGATAACACAATCAGACCAGAGCCTGATGAGAAGATTAGCAAGAAGACAGTTGAGTCCATGGCTTCCAAAGTTGATGCTAACGTTTCTAATGACAAACCGAAAACCTTCCTCGTATCTACCTGCTTGTGACAGAGGGTGCGGGGCATGAACTCGAGAAAGAAACCATGGGTGACACTTAGCCCAACATACGATGCTGCATAGAAGTCAAAACAGCACTCCTGCCCAGGAGGCCAAGACCCACTGCGGTTACACTTTCTTGGCACTTTATTGGCCGTTGTCTGAAAGCTGACGGCATGACAATGTCATCTCGCTATGGCCTGATGGACTGGGACCTTGTTGTTCTTACAAAGAGGAGCCCCCGCTGAGGCAAAGTCACATCTACCCAAGAACACCAGTTTCCCCAACTCTAGTTTCATTAAGGTAACAATGAAAAGCATCACTGCAGAATGAGCATCCATCGAAGTGCTGAGTGCTTCCTGAATCTAACAGCAGACAGCAGCCTCCAAATTTTCCTGATTCTACCAGAATCCATGTCTGACGCCGACCTCGGGCAGAAAAACTCTCCTAAGACCCCAGGAGAACCCTTTCTGGGTGCTGATGTGAGGAGCCAGGACCTGAACTGCTTGGAGCCCGACCCAAGGTCCTAACAAGGCCGTGTGACTTGGAGTGCAGGTGCTCATAGGAGGGCTGCACAAGAAACATGGGTAGAACCGTGACTCATCCCAGCAGAGAATGGGATACCCTCAAAGGTACTGGAAAACAGGAGTGACGTGACCAACGTAATACTTGGGGAAGAAGACGCTGTGGGTGTCAGGCGGGACAAACTGGGGGTGGGGAGGAGGGGGCAGGTCAGAGAGACTGATGTTTGTGGGACCAATCTGGACACTGCTGCAGAGCTCCAGGCCAGAGGTCATTCAAAATCAGTTTTGTGGTTATTCTGATAAATGGGGTTCCTTGGGTTGTATTGATTATTCTTTTGGATACGAGAGAATTAATGACAATAAAGGAAATTGTACCAGATCAGTTTCTCATCATTAACTGGGAAGATATTTTTTTTGAATTGTTGGATCTTAAGAAGCTCTGTAAGTCAGAATTGAGAAAAAGACAAAATTATCGTTTAGAATTAGTAAACACTTGAAAGGGGTCTAGAGAAAAAGGTGTCTATGGTAAAGTTGAGAATTAGCCATAGAAACTTAGTCAAGTTGAGCGCGGGTATCGCAGCGGTCCCCCTAAGACGTGATCAGAATAACTGGATGGATGCGATCAGGGCGTCATCCATATGCCCTGCCTGGGACCTGCCAGCTGTCTGAGCCACAGAGCGGGACACACACACACACACACACACACACACACACACGGCCTTGGAACACAGCACTGCCCTCACAGACAGCACACCGAGGAGCGCTCTCAATCCAGAGGGAGTTCTTGGCAGTTTGTCCAGTGCAGGTATGGAAATAACTGAATGATCTGCCGAGTCTGCCCTCTACACAAAAAGGGCTTCCAGAGACCTTGAAGGGGGGCCCTACAAAGAAAGAAATCACATTGTCGTTTCTACATCTGGGCACAGGGAACCTCAGAGAAGCTCATGGGAGGTGGAAAGGCGCCATTCCCAGGCTCTGAAACAGGCTCGGCTCCGCCCTGAGCAGGACCAGCCCGTTTCCTCCCCGTCACACACAGGAGCAGCCTCTGCTCTGCCTCCCGCGGGCTCCTAGGACACTCGGGCCCTGGAAGTGGAGCATCAGTCTGGCTGCTACACAGTAGCCCCTCTTAGACACACCCGCTCCTGACAAACACCCACCCACGGGCAGGCCTGGGAGACACATGGCCACCGGAGCAAGTTGTCAAAACGTATCATTGTTAGACGTCCATCTCCGAAAGGACAAGCTTTGCTCCATGCAGCGTTTTCCGCGGAGGACAGCTCTTGGGAGAGCCGCAGGAAGGAGGCAGCCTGATGGGGACCCCTCTTGCAGTCTTTGCGAACCATCACTCTGAGCATGTAAAGGGGGTTCATGATGGTGTACACACAAACACACACACACACACATACACACATACACATACACACACATACACACACACATACATACACACATACACACACACACACACAATACAATAACAACTAAATTCATTACTCATGCGCCTCTACATCAAAGAATCCCATCA